>JANHFT010003271.1:1287-14645 GCA_032467955.1 Pseudoxenodon macrops | reverse complement strand
GCCTGCAAAGACTTAGGGCTGAAAAAAAGCTTCTTCAGAGGGAGTAGCAATGAAAAAAGCCTGCAAAGATCGTTTCATTCGCTAGCGCCTCGTTAGGTCTGAAAAAAAGCTACATTCGGAATATAAGACACACCCAAATTTTCATCCTATGGGGGGGGAGGGAAGTGCGTCTTATACTCCAAAAAATACAATATGTTGGGAAATTTTTATTTTTATTTTACAGTTCCTGTTCTCCCTCTAGTTCTAAATTTATTGCAGTTTTTTTACTCAATATGGATTGATTTGTTATCGCTTAATAGTGCTGCAATTTGTATTGTTTAATTTTTATAATCTGCCCAGAGAATTTCAGATGTACAGGTTTTTTTAATACATGTAAAAATAAAATAGAAGAGAAAGATGACTGGCAATTCTATAAATAACAGGAACATTCAAGTCAGAATTAGTTCAAGGAGACTATTTTTTTTCTTATCAGTTTACTGTCTATCTTTAGAGCTCAGAATTGTCTTTAAATATTTAAAGATCCTAAAAGTGGATGGTTGCCCATAGCCCTGAACTGTGTTTATAATCATGGTTTCTTGAATAAACCACTATAATGCCATTGAATAAACCACTGTAATACCCTTGACTAATGAACTTTTCATTTTATGTCTGTTCAAAGACACAATGGCTTTGGAAAAAATTATAACCTATACTTGCGCATATGACCATTTCCAGGGTCGCATAATCACAATTCAGGAGCTTGGCAATCGCTTCATATTTATGACCAGTTGCATCATCTGTAGCACATTAATCATGATGTGCAACCTTTTTTTGCCAGTTTCCAGCAAAAAATGCCCATTGGGAAAGCTGGATTTGCTTAACTGCAGTGATTTGTTTAACAACTGCTTAAAAATTGTTGTAAAATCAGGTCTAATTTGACTTACGCCCTCAACTTAATGACAGAAATTCCAGTTCCAATTGTTGTAAATCAAGGACTACTGGTAGTCTGAAAGCCACAGCAGCTATATTTACAAGGAACATAGGTGAGGGTGAATAAACCTGAGAATTAAAAGCTAGCTTTTATTTTTTTTAAACTGAGAAACAATCATTATATTCTTCTCTTACCCACAGAATTTCTTCCCTCACTGCTTCTCTGCATTCCCGTACTCAGAAAAAGGGGAAAAGAAAAAAAATCAAGCACAAACAAGGAACAAAGGCCAAAGGCCAAATCACAAGAACAGGGCGAACGAGCAAGTCCCAGCGCCGTAAAATGACAGGCAGGAAGAGGCATGTCCAAGATTGAATGGCCGACACGTGGACTATTAAACTCTGCTAATTGGCTTGGAGGAAGATCAGTGTTATGTGAACGCAATCTTCTGCTCAGGATTGTAGAGGAGAGGTGATACTTGGTGTTCCAGGAGCTAAGAAATGTTGAGCCCATGCAAGTTAAGCAAACCTAATCTTGGTTTGTGTAGGTTTCCTGCTGGGAAAGACCTCTCTCACTCAACTTCCCCTTATTTGGGTGAACAAAGGCCTTTTTTCCCCCCCAGAGAGAGATTAAATCCCTGATTAATATCATGTTTCCCAAGATTGGTAGAGACCACATTTATAATTGCTTTCAAGTTCTTATTTCCATGCAATAACGTTTCATGTATTGGATTCAGAAAAAGAAACCAGTATAAAAGAGTAGTCATGGACAACCAGGTGTTCTCTACTTGTTGGGACAAACACCCAAATATTGTGCAACATGTCTGTCAAGTATCAAGTTGGGTAAGGCTGGCACAGATAATAGCAATATTTTCTTTTTGCGCATTTTTTTTACTACTATTCATATTAATTTTCATCTCTTGGTGAGGAAACATGTTTTTCATAAATCCTTGTGATGCATGCCAACAATTACATCACTACTCATAAACAAGCATTGAAGATAAAAGTAGTTGTTAACTTTTTGAATTGTTTTTGCTCTCGTGGCAAAACATAGAAGCTGCTCCCATTCTCAATAGGTCTCAAGGAGTAACTTGCTGATGCTCGCATGAATCTATGGAAGCAGTGGGAAAGAATCCATATCTAACTTAAAATCCCATACTTGATCTATTAGTTGTCAGAAACTTTTTAAAACAACCAGGATCCAAATCTATAACTCTGCATTTTGTTTTTTTCTGAAGAGTCCCTCTCTCAAACTGTTGGCTCTGTGAGCATCATTTAATTAACAGTACATTTAAATGTATGGGCATCTGCCATTTTTAATTCCTGAATTAGCTCTCCAGATCAAAAAGAGTGATTAATGTACTGTTTCGCCCATCCAGCAAAAGAACAGGAGACAGGAAGAGGATTTTCTGTATTATGTTTTAACAGCAGCCTGGAAAGCTGGGGAGAAAGCCAATGCAGATGCTGTTGCTTGTGCCCTGGCAATAATCACAGCAAACCAAAAGATTCCTGATCTATTTGTAATTGGTTACAGAGCCCACAACAACAGAGAAAAGAATACATTACGATGGGGAAAACAAAAGGAAGGGAAAGGGGGAGAGGTGAGGCCTGGAGGTCAAGCTGTATAAGTGTCTCGTGGCCTCAGTCATGTGAGGACTTTGAAAAGCAGCACCCACTGGATAAAGTATTTTTTGCTCCTTGTCTTTGAAGGCTAAGTGCCAGACACATTAGGTTCGTGGCATTGGGTAGTTTCCTGTTTTGGGGAAGGGTGAGCGAGGAGAGAGTGTTTTCTGATTTCCCAGCTATTGGAAAGCCTTCAAACCAATAAAATGGGATGGTACAATATTTTAAAGAAGATACTTGCATACCCACATCCAGCTTTGGCAAAGGTGCCAACTACTATCCTACATGGGCCCATATAGCCTAATGTCAATGCTCCATGCCCAAGGAACTTTTGGATTGGGTTGCTGCAATGAATTCTTCATGGAGCTATCTTGAATTCAGTCCAAAAGCTGTAACTGGGTACAGACTCTGCATCTGCCTAATTGTTGAGAGGGGTGGGATATAAAGCCCATATCACACTAGTCCTGAAAGTGTCACACTGATTGTGATTACTGAACTGTACTTCCGGTGTTGAGATTAATTTGTAAAGTTGTAAGGATCCAAGTATTCAAAAGAATATCTCCTTCAACACTGTCCCAAATTTGCATTATTTATTTATTTATTTATTTATTAAATTTATATACCGCCCTTCTCTCGAAAGACTCAGGGCGGTGAACAGCCAGTAATAAAAACATACAATACAAACGTTAAAAACCCATTAAAAACAAATATTACAATCAGGAGGGGAGGTCTTATTAGTGGATTTAAATTAATGGTATGATGGTGATATTTTCCGCAATTTTTGGAAAATCACGACTGCAACTTCTGCCCATCTCACTTTATGCTAGCAAGCTGCTTTTCCTGACCATAGGAGTTGGTGGTGAATTTTACAGTGAATATGTCTCCCTCCAATGTCATGTTGGAACAGAGAATCTAACCATGCACGGAATACAGTTCTTCACCAGGAACACAGGTGCATCATCTATATTGGATACAATGATGAGCTGCTAACGCCTTGAGTGGACTTTGGTCATGCAAAATACTCCAGCATCAAACACAGTAGAAACAAGCATAAGAAATGAATTGTTAGCAGGGATATCATCTTGTGGAGTTATTCCCTCAATACTTTAAAACATATAGACAGCCCACTGTCTCCAGCAAATATGGTTAATGGGAGTTAGTCCAAACATTTGGAGACCAGGTTGCTAACTTCACTCTGAAGTACAAACAACTGCCAGATAGCTCAGCCCCACTTCTATAACGGGAGGAAGACAGGAAAACGCCAGACAATTGGGAGGGGGGAATTGAGAGAGCTTTCTGGATCAGACCAATTTCAATAACACTATTTCATCAGAGGTTCAGTAATTAAGACATGGGGTTTATTATTAATATTATCACTGTTCTCCAGTGGACAGCAATGAAAGGGAGGTTGCCTTTGATCCTAGTTGCCAGAGAGCGTATGTACCTTGAAGTAGAATTTTTGCATTTCTTCCCTGCCTCTTTTGAAGATCCCCCCTCCTTCCTCATTAAATGAATATATAGACCATTCCCTATCCTGATGCCATCCAGATGTGTTTGGATTCGGGCTTCAGAATTTTAAGCCAATATAGCCAAGATGTATGAAGGAGTATGCCAGACTGGAGATGGCTGCTGCAATGGTTGGTGTTCTTAGATGAGATTAAGTTGTAATGTGGCTTATCTGATTTTGCCTTTATGTGTTGTACGAGCAGATAATGGTGGAATTGCTTGTAATGCTTTATGACTAGTTATTTTTCTATCTGCTACTATAGCAGAGGATGGCAGGGTTTATCATCATTTGGCTTGCTACATCTGGGGGCCATCCATAATTACTGTATATGTACTTAAATGTGCAACAGATTAGTTTTTCCTACTAATATGCAGAAGAGTAAGCTTGGGTGGTCTAGAAAGAGATGCTTAAGCTTTGTTTTAATCAAAATTCCTCTTGTGTAGAAAGAAGAGAAACATAATCCTGATTAATGATGATCCAGCTACAGAGTGTTAAAGGTTTTCAAGAGAGAGACAGATTGAGAGAAAAGGGAGAAGACTTTGCTAAAATGATAAATTGTATATGAGAGATGGGGGGGGGAAACCCACCGATAATTGCAATATAATCTACCTTGTCAGTCAACATATTGGGGATTGATTTATATCCAGATTCAATGAAGATGGTCTCATTTGTCCAGAACTCATGGGGGAACACAACACACACTATCATTTTTCATCATAACCACCCCGTGAGATACATTATATTTGAAGTTTACACAGAGGGACTTGGGGAGGTTAAGGTTAGTTGAGGTGGCTGTTTTATATTTATGATTTCTATAGTGGACACCGCCCAGGTTGTTTTTGAGAGGACATTTTGTGGAACAAAATTTAAATATTGCATGCAATAAACAGTACTGTGCGCCTAAAAGGCTACAGTGCTAGAACAGTAGCAACGACATCCTTGCCAAAAATATACTCTTGTGGTAGGTAGACGTGACCTAAAGCAGGGTCCAGGAAAGTTGGCACATGCTGTCATGGAAAGGAGAGATTCCAAAGACGCTATAACCACGGCAAAAATAAAGATGATCCACTCCACGCGGTGTCAAAGCGTGTGTCATTGTTTATGTACGCTATTTCGCATTTTATCTCCTCGTAGTGAAAACAGACAGAAAGCGTGAAAGAAAATAATGGTTTGCACGAAAGGAAGCGTGCTAACTCTTTGACAGCAAGCACCAAGGGGAGAAATCAGTCACACGCCCAACGACTCCGCAATAAAATGCTGGGAGAGAAGAGGCGTCGGTTGAATTGCAAAAAAAAAACAACCCACAGCCGAAAAAGGTCCAACTCAAAAATTTCCAATATCGCCAGAAATGTTATCCGTTGTTGATCGGCCCACCCCTCTTGAGACAATCAATTGAGTTATTACATTCAAATGAGTGTGGTCCATTCAGCCAATGGAAAGGAGGCTAGTGGGTGGAGCCTTGATCCACTTCCTCGGAGGAAAGTTTGTATTCATAAAAAAAGTCAGTGGTGGAAGACTTCCAGTTGTAACTAAGTGTAGGCGTGCGTAGTAGGAGTTGCATTCTCAAGGTGCGTTCTTAATTTTTCCCTACGCTGTAATGATAATGTGTGAGCTTGGTATTTTCTAGTCACAAGCTACTTAGTTATAGATTAGTATTAAAAACTATCCAATTCTTAATACTATTATGGTACTATTTTATTTAAATTTTCATTAGAAAAGAATTTACATTTCCCAATTGCTGATAATTGGAAAACCTATTTTATTTTCTTCAGTTGCAGGCAGAAAGTGAATTCTTTAGAGGCTGTGAATTTCTCGCGGGTACAATAAATTTTTCTTCTATAACTAAGTTCCAGAATAGTTTCAAGTGATTTTGCTTGATATTTATGTGTTTCTAAATATATTACATGATAATTTAAAACAGTGGCAGAAAAAAAAAGGGGGGGAATCACTGTAAGGAAGCATATAAAAATAAACATGTGCAGCAGACAACGGATTATGAAATTTGAGTCTTTGTATAGCATGGATTGTAAAAATCATTTCTAATTTTCTTTCTAAAAATTACTGTTAACTCCTAAATTGTGCTAAATCCTTAGGTTGGGTTTCTAATGAATGAGCAGAAGCTACATTTTGTGTGGTAGTAAGAGAAACTACACAAGATGCTTGTGTAGTAAAGCTTATGCTGTGGATAATTTTTTTTTAACTTATCCCAAGAATCAGTTGATATATGACTGCATGATAATATGAGTTATAGCTATTCCTTTCATGTTGCATCCTGATAGGTGTTTTTCTCCCCTATTCAATCGTGTATGATTCTCTGAGATTGCCTAGTCAAGTCAATGCAGTTTACCTGGCAAAGTTTTTCAGAAGGTGGACAACCTAATTTAAGCTCAATTTAAATATGAGCCAGCAGTGTGCAGCAGCTGCCAAAAAAGTGAACACAGTTCTAGGGATAGAATCAGGATCATGTGAAGTGTTAATACCACTTTATAATGCCTTGTAAGGCCACACTTGGAATATTGCATTCAGTTTTGGTCGCCACAATGTAAAAAAGATGTGGAGACTCTAGAAAGAGTACAGAGAAGAGCAACAAAGATGATTAGGGGACTGGATGCTAAAACATGAAGAACGGTTGCAGGAACTGGGTATGTCTAGTTTAATAAAAAGAAGGACTAGGGGAGACATGATAGCAGCGTTCCAATATCTCAGGGGTTGCCACAAAGAAGAGGGAGTCAAAGTACCTGAGGGTAGGACAAGAAGCAATGGGTGGAAACTAATCAAGGAGAGAAGCAACTTAGAACTAATGAGACATTTCCTAACAGTAAGAACAATTAATCAGTGGAACAACTTGTCTTCCAGAAGTTGTGAATGATCCAACACTGGAAGTTTTAAAGAAGATGTTGGATAAGCATTTATCTGAAGTGGTGTAGGGTTTCCTGCCTAAGGGGGGTGAGTGCTGGACTAGAAGACCTCCAAGGTCCCTGCCAACTCTGTTATTCTACTCTGAGTAGTTTGCCATTACCTCCTTCCAAGGGTTGAGGGAAAGTGACTGAGCTGGCTTTGTGTCTAATGCCTTAACCACTACACCAAACTGGCATTAAAGAGCACAGTAGGGTTCATACATTAATCACGCAAGAAATAAATATATTAAAAAAGATACAGAAGAAACTGAGATCAGAAATTAAGGATATAAAACCAATGTTAAGTTTGAAATTTTAAATGGCAAGGACAATTGTGTTTAAGTAGTTCAGTCAAAGGCATTGGACTTATATCCTCATGACCATAAATAATTAAAAGTACAGAAAAGTACCCACTGTCATTAAGTTGGTTCTTACATTGATGGAATCGTGCAATAATTGCTATCTTGTTAAAAGTAGAGAGTTATGATTTGCTCACATTTTCCTTTTCCAAAGTCTTCAGCTTCATGTTGACCCACACCATTTCCACTATCTGTTAGAAAGTAGAACAAGCCTGTCAAACACTTGACAGAGAGATGCATGTGGTATTTTAGGCAGAAAATACTTTTTTCAGCTGCCTTTTATCATATTCTCAAGAAATGATAGCTTTTTAACATTAGAAAAGCTTTTGCTGAACCATGTGCATCCAGGTGTGAAAATGTACAGTATTCCCTTTGTAAACCAGAGTTACCTGAAGAATAAACCTTGCTGGAGGATCCCAGCGAGCTAACAATTTTTTTAAAGAAACTGCAGTTGCACTTGAGACAGCAGATTGAGAAAACCTCTTTAAGGTGATTTCTTCAACTGAGAAAATGCACATAGCAGGTCTACCTAAACAGGATATACTTGTGGAGGTGAGTGTTTGATTCCCATGTAACTGTAGGCATCTCTCTAGCTTTGATATTCCCATCTGAAGATTCTTTTCCAGGTGATGAGAGAGCAATCTTACAACTACTAGTAGATATCAGGCTGTACAAAATGTTTTCTCTTTGATAAGTTTGGAGGAAACAAGGGGCATTGTTGTGTCTTGCCTCCCGATCCATTCACAGCTGCTCTTCCCTCCCTGCTCTCTCCATCTCTCCACAAAACTACTTGCCTAAGGCATCTTTCCTTCCTTGCATAGACTATGTCCGAACCAGCTGATTATGCTCTCTGTGAGAAATTTGAGGCCAATATGTTTGCCAAGAACCGATGCCAGAACTGTTTGAGAACAATCACTGCTCATCAACATGGTGACCAGGTGAGCTTAATTCTGATATTGAGGAAAAATTAATTCATGAGGAATGCTTAGTGTTGGGAAGGGTAGCATCATAAATGTTACAAGAGAAGATTTACAGCAGGAAGGTGTTAAAACAGAAGCAATATTTCTGGTAATTAAGATTTAAGGCAATGGCATCCAATCCCCTTTTTTTTTAAAAACAAGAGTCTATCAGACTTTATTAAAAAGGATAGGCTTTCATCAGTGGCAGCTTCATTCTCCCTTTTAAACATTACCAACATACTAATTCTTAATGTAAAAGAGGATAAAGGTAGTAATCCTGTTCAGTGAACCCACTTCTTCTCTTTTACATTTTTAAATATTTTTGAAAGCACTTTTGTGCTAGAGTTGGTACAGCTATTTGGGTTGTGGATGTTGCAGGTATGGAATGGAGGTGGAAGCAAGAAGTTTGGCAATTTATTGTGAGCCCCACCCCCCAAACAGATGTCCTCAGAGGGCAAAAGGTGTTTTTAATATTGTACTTGGATGGGACACAACTATGAATTCCTCTGGCTGTAGGCTAAATTTGAAAGTTGAAAGAAAAAAAATACCTCAGAAGAAGGTAATGGCAAATCATTTCCATGTTGTAAATCCTCCAGAAAAGCTCGAGTGGATCTATTTATGTAGTTGCCAGGAGCTGACCTGAACTCAAGGGAATCTTTGTTGTGATACATTTCTCTTACTGTAGATTGCAATTTTAAAACATCAAAAGGGGAAAAAATGTATAAATAAAATCAGTTAAATTAAATGTAAGTCTATTGTATACTGAAACAGCCTAAAATAAATATTTATAATTTTCATGAAGAATAGCACATGACTAAAGTAATCTTAAAATAAGTTTCAGTAGTTAACTTAATCGATTTCAGTACATCAAATGGGGTATTTTGACTTGCCAAGCCAAATTTCTTGTGCAGTTCTGAATACGGAATAAATTGCTGGAACGGTCTACAGGCACTGTGATAATGTATGATGGACAGGGATCTTAAAGATCAAGGGATGGAATATAGTGATGTCTTGCCAGATCTGAAAGAATGGGCATGTATCTATGGAATTCTTCATTTGAAACACAGGAAGGTTCAAAACTCTGGATACTTAGCAAAGTGTTTATAAGAAAGGTAGTACATTTAAAGCAGGTGTGTGCTTCAGTAGACATGCCACAAAAGGAAAAGTATATATATGCTGTAATAGTGACAGAATGGCTAAATGATTTATCTTAGAAATAAACAGATAATTGTGGAATAAGCGCTCAGTGCCCTCCAGGTACATTGACTTCTACTCTATCATTCTCAGCCAATATGAAAAAAATGGCAAGTGACTTCAGATTCAAAACCTTTGAGATGCCTTCTCCAAAGTTATCTACCTATTTTTCAGAACTGCAAAGAAGCCAGGATAACTTCGAATATTTGCTGTCTCTCCTCTCCCTCAAGAATATTCTAGGTGTGCTAGTCCATGATCCTATGCTAAATTTGGGATACTGGAGGTTGTTGTGGTCGAAATACCTAGGGAGAAAATTACCTCATCCTCTTTCCATTGCTCCCACCAGGAGAATTAGATGACGGGGCATTTTCTTCATACGCTGTTCTCAATCCCTCATTGGGATTGCTGACTGTTCTTTATTTGGGATTTATTCTATTTCGTTTTGTTCTCTCTGGATCCCTTTGACTTCTGCTCAGATAGATGCTTTCACCAGGATTCTTTGGCCATAGAACCAACAAGCCATGCTCCTTCCTCTACCTTTAAAATTGTGAAGTGGGAATGTCGAAAACAATGTCCTTTTTAATTATTCTTACAGTACTACATCTACTGAAATTCAGCTTTCTGCAACTACCTGTTATACCAGAAGGCTGATTATTCAGGCTGTAAGATAACCTTCCTCCACCTGGTGTTCTTAGAGGGCTTAGATTTCTCCCCCCCCACTTCCATTTCTCAGGTAGCATGCTGAAGACTGCCAAGGTGGGGAGAGGCTGCTGAAAGTATCAGAAGTGATTATCCTCTATTTTCCTGTTTTGGAGCATCCTGACGAAGGCAGAGAAGTTACTCTTGTCACAGCCCCAGCACTTCCTTAAAACAATGATGGCTTGCCAAAAGAAAGGAAAGAACACGTCTTGTCCATAGCTTGCTTGTTTATTTGCTTGCTTTTAGTGCTTTTGGCAAATGTGGAATATCTATAAAATTCTTAACTTTTAGTTTTAAAAAACCTTTTAATGATAAATTAAGGATTGTGTTAGGAGTGTCAGTGGCTGAAAATGACAGCTCGGAGTCTTACTGTGGAGATCCCAATAGGTTTATTTTCTTAAAGGGCTAGGAATTCTGTGTCTTTAATTGCTGTGTGGCAGGCAGCCATTCCACAGGTGAAACCTGCCCTGTTTATTTTCTGCAATGCTGTAGGATGCTTTCTGGCCTGGTGTAGACTGACTGGTTGAACGTCAGCACTGTCCCTCCTTATAGAGTGCCAACTTGTATACTGTGAACAATGGGGTTTATATTGTGTCTTGTTCACTGGGCTGCATCAGCCCAGGATTATGAAATAGTAATGAGGTTTCTTCTCTCCAGTCCTGGCCCTCTAGAATTTCCTCCTGGCTCAGCTATGTGCAACCCAGAGCCAGTCCTCCTGAGCTTCAGCAGGACAATGGAAGGGAAATGGAGGTGCTGACAACCTGTCTGCTAGGGACCCTCCCTTTGCTGATCAAAATCTGTTAAGGTAACCTGACTGGGATGAGGTGGTGGATGGCTCTCTAGCTGAATAAGGCAGTAGGATGCTCTTAAAGGGACAGGCACATTTGAAATTCAACTTAGGATCCGAGTAGAAGAGTGAATGATTTACTTACACCCCTGCTCCTAGCCACTCCATTTATCTGGAGCAGAGTGGGAAATGCTTCCCATTAGATGGTTCATCCTTGGTAGACCATGGGCTTAATCAGGAACCATATGCTAAGCCATAATATGATAGATTTTCACTTCTAAATGGTGGTTTATGGCTCTGAGTTATGTGAATTCAGCCTATGAGTCAGGTAATTTCCACCTACTGCCCAAGCTACAATGAGCAAATCTCTGGTTTAATGGTGTCTGCAGAATTGGAACTGGGGTGGCCAATTGTAACCTTCAGAGTACAACTATTCCATTAGCCTGGCATAAGCTAGAATTTTTTTTAAGTAACCTCTAACTGGGTTTGTACATTACATAAAGCTGTATTGGTTGATTTGGTTTTGACTTTGGTGTTGTGTGGACCCAACTAATGGCTTATTCAGCAACCTTGGCTTTGCACAGTATGTGAGCTCAGCCTGAGTGGGAGCTTAGAAATATTGCCGGACAAAGATGTGTCCATAAAGTTGTATAGATGTGTTACAAGTACCGTAGCTAGTGAATGACCTCTCTCCAGATATTTTGGACTATAGATCTTATATCCCTTCTATGTCGGCTGGTCTGCGGAAAGTTGTTTTGCAAATGTGTTGTGGGTACTAGATTACTATCTTAAATGTTAAAATGAAGAAAGGTAGACACCAATGGCCAGAGGAGGTTGACTGAGGTGCTGGAGACCAGTGTGGGTAATGGGCTAGTTATATATATTTTTCTATGAGCTTTTTGGTTCAGGATTTTCAAAGTTCATTCTAGACCTCTTTATTTGTTAGATTATATCAACCTTTCCTCCAGGAGCTCAAGGAGGTTAACACGAGGATCCTAATAACTAACCTGATTGGTTGGTCTAAGACAGGGGTCGGCAACCTTAAACACTCAAAGAGCCACAAAGGTCCTAAACGGAAGCCCCTCGTTCAATTCTGGAGCTGACTGGAAGTCCGGTTCCCCCATCATAGAGTCTCCTAGCGTGGCGTCCTTTTTCCTCTACCTGTCCTAACCGAAAGTCCTATCAATTGTGGCACCAACCGGTGATAGGGAGCAGCGGTGATGCAGAGCCGCAGGTTGCCGACCCCTGGTCTAAGAGCATGACTGGCCCAGATTGTCCAGCCATTATCATGGCTGAAGTGAACTTAAATCTTGTAAAATGAACACATTTTGAGATATTTTTTGTTGAGGTACTGCTTAAAAATACAGTGAGTCCCAAGTCCTTGTCTTAGAACAGTTCGTTTAGTGACCATGCAAAGTTACGACGGCATTGAAAAAAGTGACCTAAGACCATTTTTCACACTTACGACTGTTGCAGCATCACTATTGTCACATGATCAAAATTCAGATACTAGGCAATTGACTCACACTTATGACCGTCGCAGTGTCCGGGGATCATGTGATTACCTTTTGAGGGCTTCTGACAAGCCAAGTGAATGGGAAAGCCAGATTCTAAATTTAGCAGCTGCAGTGATTCACTTAACAACTGTGGCAAGAAAGGTTGTAAAGTGGGGCAAGATTCACTTAACAAATGTCTCACTTAGTGACAAAAATGTTGGGCTCAATTTTGGTCATAGGTTAAGGACTACCTTGTATTGAAGGATTCTGGGCAATGCACTACAACATATCAAAACAAAAGTTATAAAACTCAACAAACTGAATTAAAATAAAATCAGAAAACTAAATTATCTGATCGAAATGCTAAGATGGGCACCTGTAATCAAACCAACAGAGGCCAAAGGCTCATTGGAATAATGGTGATTTTAATTGTTTACAGAAGATAACCTTCCTCTGAGAGCTGCTGAAGAAGCAATAAAGTACCTCTTGTGCCCATGTTTTAGAGCTTCTCAATTTTTCCTGACAGGTATTCAAAAATGATGTCGTAAAGCTTCCTAATTGTATTGCTAGTACCAACGACTCTGATCTTGGTGATCCGTGGGACCCCTTGTGCATTCTAGCCTCCCAGTGTAAAGTCTACGTATATGTGGGCTCTGAAGACAGAAGAGAAAGGTACGTACTGTATTTGTGAGACAAAAGATGGTTTGTTTTTGAAACTTACTGGTCAAGCTTCCAAAGGGATGAACAAACTTTTTATATGGTAGACAACATGTGATTTTGCATAATGTCCACAGCAGGGGTGAAATCTAAAAAATTTCCCTACCGGTTCTGTGGGTGTGGCTTATGTTGTGGCTGTGGCTTGGAGGTCAGGTGACTGGGTGGGCATGCTTTTACACTTTACACAGACAGAACACAAAAAGTTTTTACACTT
>JANHFT010003270.1:707856-720700 GCA_032467955.1 Pseudoxenodon macrops | reverse complement strand
TCTATAGGCTTATCCATAGAATTCAGAAAGTAGATTTGGCTTACTGAGAGGCAAACGACATGGGTTTTGTTATTTGTTAACTAACATACCATATTTGTTGGAGTATAAGATGCACCTTAGTTTTTTGGGAGGAAAATAGGGGAAAAATCTGCCTACCAGGTATACATCTGGCTAGCGTCCTTAGTCTGGTCAGCTCCAGCACATTATTTTATCCCCTGGTTAGAGCTGAAAAAAAGCTTCTGAAGCACAGTTGATAGAGAGAAGCAATGAAAAAAGTCCGCAAAGACTTAGGGCTGAAAAAAAAAGCTTCTTTGACAGAAGTAGCAATGAAAAAAGCCTGTAAAGACCGCTTCACCTGCTAGCACCTCATTAGATCTGGAAAAAAAAAGCTTCGACAAAGCTACATTCGGAGGATAAGACGCACCTACATTTTCAGCCTCTTTTAGGGGAGGGAGTGAATCTTATACTGTGAAAAATACGGCAGTTACTTTGTATTTTAACTTGATTTATTTTCTCTCTTTTAAAACGATTTTCAGATTTATTAGCTTTTAACATTCCTAAACTGATAAACACACTGGAGACTAGTTCCAGATAAGAAAAAGTTGGTTAGTACAAATTAAGGTCTGGTTTATCTCTTTCGTGAACTCCAAACATTTTTTTTCCTTTACAATTATGCCCCTTCTGATGTCAGAACTCGTTTTAATGAAAATGTGTGATATTATGGGATGCAAATATGTAACATGTTTGACTACATGTAACTTATTTCCTATGCAAAGGGGAGGTTACCATATTTTTAAGAGTATAAGATGCACCGTTCCCCCCCTAAAAGAGGATAGAAATTATGGTGCGTCTTGTACACTGAATACAGCCATTTTTTCCCCCTGAAGTCCCACCCCTGCATCCCATTTTTCTGAGAAATGGGCTCATTTTTCGCAAAAATGGGTGCACCGAGGGCTTTGGAGGCCTGCAGAGTGCTTCTGGGGGAAGGCAAAAATGCCCCTGTTTTTGCAAAAAATGGGCAAAAAACAGGCTGTTTTTAAAAAAAACAGGGGCCTTCCTCCAGTCCCCAGAAGCATTCTGCAGGGCTCCAAAATCCTCTGTGCACCCCATTTTTCACAAAACCGGGGTGCACAGAGGGTTTGGGAGGCCTGCAGAGTGCTTCTGGAGGCCGGGGAGGATAAAAACTTTTTTTCTTACTTACGTCTTTGAAATCTTGGTGCGTCTTATACACCGGTCCATTTTATAATCCGAAAAATACAGTACTTTTATCCTGTCCAATCAACTTTCCTCTTGCACTTGCTTTGTTGTGTTAACTATAAAAAGTAGGGAAACAGGGGACTCAAAGTTCTCTCTCTCCTTGTCTTAGAAAGACCACAGTTTATTAGAGTATTCTAATAATCTGCTTTTAAATTATCTTTTGATTTAGTTGCTTATTGGGAAGGTAAACCGAGATAAGAACCTAGGGCCAGATTTGGCTTTCACTACAAAGGCTTTTTTTGCTTTGGCACAAAGTTACCTTTAAGACCATTTTCTTTAACTAGAACAAACTCCAGAGGTGAGTTCCTGCTGGTTCGGACCGGTTCACTAGAACCAGTAGTGGGAATTTCCCCCCGCTTGCCGAACTGGCAGTGACGGCTGGCTAGACATGCCCCCGAACCGGTCCTCTGGCTGAAAATCGGTCCTCCTGGTGGAAATTGCCTCGAAAATAGCCCTCTGTGCATGCGAAAATCCTCCTGCACATGCACAAATGGTTATTTTCGAGGCAATACCACAAGCATGCGCGCAAAACACACACTTCCCTAATGACCCAAACCGGTAGGAAAGGTTAAGTAGAACCCACCCCTGGCAAACTCATCTGTTTTATTCATCATGGAGAAAGATGTTTGTATCCTGCATTTTTGGGATGTTAGAATAGAATAGAATAACAGAGTTGGAAGGGACCTTGGAGGTCTTCTAATCCAACCCCCTACTTAGGCAGGAAACCCTACACCACTTCAGGCAAATGGTTATCCATTTGGTGTTACCAAACGGTGTTAAGTCTCTGTGCTTGGTTGTTTGCTTGTAAACATTTCCTGACCCAACTAGATCATATCTACACTCCCTCACACTGATGATGTAACCTGGTTGGGTTAAGAAACATCTGCAAGCAAACTATCAAGTTCAGGGAGCACAAAGAACGACACAGTTCAACCCTGAGCTACAGATATCTACTGAAAAACCTGAGTTCAGAAGCAGGGGTACCCGAAGACTTGTCAGGCAGATATGGAGTGAATAGCCCCACTGCTACAGCAGGCAGGGCATAACCCTTATTTTCCAGAAACAGAATTTTAGGGGAAACATCCTAAAATCAAAAAATGTTGGTAGCTGTTTAAGTACAGGTAGCTCTTGACTTACAACAGTTCGTTCGGTGACCATTTAAATGTTACAATGGCACTGAAAAAAAGTGACATATGACCATTTTTCACACTTATGACCATTGCAACATCCCCGTAATCACGTGATCAACATTCAGACGCTTGGCAACTGACTCATATTTATGACGGTTGCAGTGTCCCGGATCACTATTTGCGACCTTTTGACAAAGTCAATGGGGGAAGCCAGATTCACTTAACAACCCTGTTACTAAATTCATAACTGCAATGATTCACTTAACAACTGTGGCCAGAAACGTCGCAAAGCTCACGTAACAAATGTCTCAGTGAGCAACAGGAATTTTCCTGCTCAGTTGTGGTCGTACGTCGAGGGCCACCTGTATTTAGAGTTGGATTCCAGTAGCCTTTCAAAAATGCCCACTGTATTTATAAAAATGGAATTGCTAAAGATCACAGCGCAAATACAAATGAAACCTTCTTGGCTACGCACTGCACTATGCCGCGTGCAAAATGACGGCGCTCCATCTACGAGGCCGATCTGAAATTCCTTTCCTCTCGAAAATGCACTTTGAAAACAATTTCTCTTTTATTAGCTTGAAAGAGAAGCCTTGGGGGGAAAATAAGATACAGCCTCTGCTCGTCTCCAATTTTAGCCAAGCTTGAGTAGATGATCATTGGTAGGAACATTGTAACTGGGTCATTTAATGTAAAGTAAGGGTCTTTCCGGCTTTATGGACTGGAGGGGAGCGGGGGGCCCCAGAAGGGATGATTCCTTGTAAGCACAAATGGAGCTTCACACACAAGTGTTGAGCGCTCACTGTTGGCGGTAAATAGAGCTTCCTGTATAAGTGTAAGCACTCGGCACTCACACAAATGAATCTTCCCGTACGAGAATGAATGCACCACGTCGATCCCACTACTCTCACAGCCCGGTTCCGAATGGGCCACGGCCCGGTACCAGAATGTGGCCCGGGGGTTGTCGACCCCTGGTGTAAAGGCTCCTTCCACAACGTTCAATTTACGTGTTCTCTAAGCATCCTTCTATAATTCTGTGAGTGCATTCACTCCATTTCTCTGATGTTCCTAATTTGTTTTTGTATTCCCTGCTGCAAAATTTTATGTGAAGAACGAGGAAGGGGGATATGGAGCTTACTCACCCCCACTCCAATGGTTCTGGGTAGAAGAAAGCCAGCATAGAGAAAGGGTAGCTCAGGGGTGAAATCCAGCAGGTTCTGACAGGTTCTGGAGAACCGGTAGCGGCCATTTTGAGTAGTTCGGAGAATTGGTAAATACTGCCATTGGCTGGTCCCAGAGTGGGGAGGGAGTGGGGATTTTGCAGTATCCTTCCCCTGCCACGCCCACCAAGCCACGCCCACAGAACCAGTAGGGGAAACACTTGAATTTCACCCCCGCTGTAGCTCATCTCAAGCACTCCACTCTCAAGAGCCATTATTACAGGCCAGGCAAGAAAGCCACAGCGAAATAGACCAGAGGTGGGTTCCTACCAATTCTATCCGGTTCTATAGAGTAGGTAGGAACTCGGTGGTGACGTCACAGAGCTGGTTCTGTCGGTGGCTCCGTGGACGCTGCCATCTTGGATTTTGCTTCCGCGCATGCACGGAAGCTAGTTTTTGACTGCCACGCGTGCGCTTGCTCACACGCTTTGCACGCGCGCTCAAGGCACAACCCTGAGCAAACCGGCAGTAAGAAGGTTCAGAAATCACTTCTGAAATAGACCCATCCCAACTGCACAGGATGTTTCAGCCCCCAAAGCGAAAACATTTTCAAAGAAAAAAGGAAAGAAAGTTTAGTTGCCTTTTGGGAAAAGCATCTTTGGCTTCTCTGAGAAAACGCCCATCAGTGTTCCACTGTTTTCATACATAAGCTGGTGATGTGGGGTGTTCTAATCCAACTTACTGAGGAACACCAGGATGGAAACGACTGGTATAAAGAGCCTATCCAATGGACAGGTCTATTTGTCCTAAAACAATTTCCCCAAATCTGGGAATGAGTGGACTTCAATTCCCAGAATTCTCAGCAATGGCTACCGTAGTTGAAGAATTCTGAGATTTGCTTATCAACCACATGATTCACTTAATAACCGCAGCCATTCGCTTAACAACCGTGGTGGGGAAAGGCCATCAAATCAGACATGACTCACTTAATGATCGCCTTGATTAGCGACCAAAGTACTGGTCCCAATTGTGGTTGTAAATTGAGTACCATTGTGTCTTTCAATTATTCTCTGAATGTTAATATACACATCTTCAAACACAAAACTTCGTGGCTAGATTAACCGAAATAAAACCCTGGTTAACAAAAACACAATTACCATGCTTCAGACTTGCCAAAGCAAGTAAACCAAGGTATATATGGCCTGGCTCACACAACATGCTAGATTCCCACAATACGTTGCACCACAAAGAACCCAACACCATCTTGGAGAGATTCAAGTTTAAACATGGGTATATCTTGATGATCATTGAAAGTATGAGAGAAGTCAGAAAAAAAGGGACTCAAACATTTTGGGGAAGTACTTTGTCAACTTCCTCTCCTCTTGTTTTTTTTAAAACACTTTCATTAAGAAACAGTTGGTCCTACTATTCGGAGGTCAACTTTCTGAAGAAGATAATTCTTTCTGTGGCCTTTTCACCCCTTCTGGAGCAGGAATAAAGTTTGCCAAAATAAAGCATCTCTTACCAAATCTAAAAAAGACACAAAAAGAAAGAAGGGAGAAAAAGTGAGTCGTAATCATGCATCGATGTTAACATACAAAAATCACTTTATAATTGAGTCACGCCATTGAATCATCCAACTCAGCATTGCTTGCATGACAACATCTCTGCAACATTTCACGAGGAGGAGTTTTTGTAGCTCCCAAGATGTTTATAGTTGAATCTGGGAATTGTTTTCATATGAGGCAGAACCTGCCCAATTATTCTTATTTTTTTTATTGTCAAGGTTTTTATTTATTTATTTATATATAAGTATTTCGAATACAATGTATTATCTGGGTATACCATTTTACAAAAAGGAAAGGGGAAAAAAATACCCGTGTTTCCCCGAAAATAAAATAGGGTTATTTTCTTTTGACCCCCAAAATAAGCGCTTGGCTTTATTTTCACGGAGGTCTTATTATTTTTGAGGTGCAGGAAGCGGCGAGCGTGGTCACCTCATGGCTGCTGCTGTGTTGCGCTGCTGTGACAGCGCAATACAGCCGCTTGTCAGCTGTTTGCTCCTGAGGCTGTGCATGCGCTTCCACCCTTACTTCCCACGACTCGGCACGATGCTGTCGGCAACCGGATGTCCCATCGCTCCCCAGTTCTTCGCTAATGGCTTTTGCGGCGGCCATTATCGTGACAGAAGGGGCGCAGTGGCTAGGGTTGCGGGAGTGGCCATTAAATAAGGGCATGTGGGGTGCGTGGGGCATATTCCCCCCCCCCGGCCTCACCTCGTGTTGTTTGTGCAGCAAGCAACCAGAGGAAATGGCAGGGACCGGATGCACAAGCGTTTAAATATTTTTGGGGAGGGCTTGTTTTCAGGGCAGGGCTTATTTTAGCGTATGCACTTAAAAGCCTGATTGGGCTTATTATCCGGGGAGGTCTTATTTTCAGGGAAACAGGGTAACACATATACTGATAGTAATGATAATAATAATATAACAAAATAATTCTAACCATATTTATACTTATATTCACTTATTCATGTTCCTGTTAAATATATTAGCATAGATATAACTATAAACAATGTTCGTATTTTACTTAAACATAACAATACTCTTTCTTCATCTAATTTCTACCTCTTATCTCTAACCATTGATAAAACCTATTCCACGTTAAATAATATTCTGTGTCTCCTTTATCTTTTATTTTCATTGTCAATCTATCCATCTCTGCACAGACCAATATTTTCCAGATTATATTTTCATCTGGTGGGATGTTCTCATTGTGCAAATATGATTCTCGCTGCTGTCAATACATGTAACATTACATATATAATCCCTGTGTCATAACTTTCTGGTATTATACCCAACAAAAATATTTCTGGTTTAAAATCTATGTGGCAAATTTTGTAAGACAGTGTTTTTCAACCTCGGTCACTTGAAGATGTATCGACTTCTGAAGTCCGCACACCTTTAAGTGGCCGAGATTGAAAAACACTGATCTAAGCAATGCTTAAGGTTAGGGTTGCTTCAATGCTTCCTTCTGCATACTTTTGTCTTCCGATCTAGCCAATAGATTCTGAAGACAGGTAGTCCTCGATTTATGACAATTTGAAGTTACAATGTTGCTGAAAAAAAGGACTTATGAGCCGTCATGGTAGAAGTTACAACCAACCAGCCATCCTTGTGATCACGTGACTGAGATGCTTGGCAGCCAGCTCGCATTCACAAGGGTTGCAGGATCCTGCAGTCACGTGATCGCAATTTACAACTTCGCCAGCCAGCAAAATCAAAGGGAAGCCAACAGGGAAAGTCATATATCATGATAATAGCAATAGCATTTTAGTTTTATATACTGTCCCCCTAATGCTTTATAGCACTCTCTGGATGGTTTACAATGCTGAAGCGTTATTTGCATATTGCCTCCAACAATATGATTTTACTACCCTGGGAAAGATGGAAGGCTGAGTCAACCCTGAGGCGGTCAGGATCGAACTCCAGGCTGTGGTCAGAGTTTGTCTCCAATACAGGTAGCCCTCGACTTGCTACCAAAATTGAGCCCCAAAATTTATGTTGTTAAGTGAGAATTTGTTAAGTGAGTTTTATGACATTTCTTTCCACAGTTGTTAAGTGAATCACTGTGGCTGATAAGTAGCAACCTGGTTGTTAAGTGAATCTGGCTTTCCAATTGGCTTTGCCTGTCACAGGACCCCGGGATACAGCAACAGTCGTAAGTATGAACCAGTTGCCAAACATCTGAATTTTGACATGATCATGGGGATGTTGCAAAGGTCGTAGCGGTGAAAAACGGTCATAAGTCACTTTTTTCAGTGTTGCTCTAACTTTGAATGGTCACTAAATGAACTTCTGTAAATTGAGGACAACCTGTACTGCACTTTAACCATGGAGCCACCAGGGCTTTGTTGTGATAATATGGTGCCTTACTTAACAACCCCAGTGACTCACTTAATGACTGTGGCAAAAGAGGTTGTAAAATCATGCGAGGTCACCTGATGCCTCATTTAATGACTGTGCTGGTTAATTATGAATTTCCCAGTCCCAATTGGACTGTAAGTCAAGGGATACCTACCTACCTACAAGCTAATAAGAAGAATTAAAAACTCTTCCAAACAACTTTCAGCCTGTATTCTAACTACTTTCAAGAAAAACAGTGTTAGCTCTACATTCTTGGCCTGATTACAATAAGCTCCGGGCAGTCTACAGTGTAAAAACAACATATAATCCAAAATGCACAACATAGTAGCAAGATAGCAAACCTGGCTAACATGACAAACACCTACAAGGATATCTAGAGGTAGTCCTCAATTAAGGACTATAATGGAAAATGGCTATCGCGATCTTAATTTGTGAAGGTTGTAAGTTTGGACATTCACTGTGCTGATTTTACAACTTTTTCGTAGCAATCATTAAACAAACCGCCATGGTTACGTGACTGCCCTGGTTGTTAAGTGACCACTGTGGCCATTAAGCAAATGCTGTGGTCATTATTACTACATTCATATGGGAAGCACCTTACCAAAGCACTTATGGGCTGAAAGGATTAGCCCAGGGGTGTCAAACTCGATTTCATCGAGGGCCGCATCAGGGTTGTGTTTGATCTCGGGGGGTTGGGGTGGGTGTGACCATGGTGGGTGTGGCCAGCTCGACATCACTCATGTTGGGGGCACCTCTGGTAGGCCAAGTGCTCTGACAGTGAAAAAAGGCTCCCGGGCTCCGTTTTCAGCTGCCATGGCCTCCTACAACCCTCTGCCAGCGAAAACTAAGCTCGGTAGAACCACAGGTGGCCCTCCTGAGCTTCACTTTCGTTGGCAGAGGCACCACGGGCCAGTCCTTCAATGTTTCCCAGGTGATCCCGTGAGCTGGCTCTGGCCCCCAGGCCTTGAGTTTGACACTCAAACACTGATATCACCGCAGCCCAGGGGATGCCCAAGGCGGCTTTTTCATGACCTTGGTTTTCCCACCAAGATGTAGTTTATCTACTTGCATTTGCATGTCTTCAAACTGCAAACTAATGGCTTGCTTGGGCTAGTTTTGCTGAAAACTTGAAGTAACTGCCAGTTTTTAGCAAAACTATCATAAAACACAGACACACAAGCAAGGGATGCCACAAATGGCCATAAAAGCGGGCAGGGGATGGGATGACACGAAGGGAGCAACCATTGGAACCAGCTTGTAAGTATTCCCAGGGACGTCCATTGTAATTTTGAACAGTCTTTGGTTTGAAAGTAACCAGTTGTAAGTCGAGGAATAACTGTATTATCCTTGCTGGGAGAAGTGCCAGAACTTTAAGACCTTCCAGTTTGTGGGGATGTTGCAAGAGCCCCAACTTTGTGGATTGATCATAAATCCACTTTGTTCAGTGTCATTGTGACTTTCAACAGTTGCAGAAACAGTGGTAACCCAAAGACACCTCTACATTTACCGTGTTTCCCTGAAAATTAGACCCAGTCTTATTTTCTTTTGGGCCCCAAAATAATTACTAGGGGTTGTTTTTGGGGAGTGTCTTATAAACCCTACTTAAGAGCCTGTGCAGCTGGCCGCCTGCCCATTCTGTCTTGCTTGCGGTGCCGTGGCCATGAGGCTTGGCGGAGGGGTGGAGCTGCCCCACACACCAACGTATCTCAGGGCCCCTGCAGCCAGGCCACCCGCACCCTGACACCTTCCTCGCCTCATGGCTGGGGCACCAACACACCACTCAGTCTCCTACTCCATTGCAGCTGCAAGCAAGCAGAAGTGGGCCAGCGGCCACATGGGCTCCTGCTGCACATGGCTGCTGGTGCTGCCGCCATGAGGCAGGTGTCAGGACATGGATGGGGCCTTGAGTAAGCTGGTGCATGGCACGTGGGGCAGCTCCACTCCCCCACCTCACCTCATGGCTGTGGCACCGTGAGCAACCAGACGGAATGAGCAGCCGGGCAGTTGCGGAAGCTCTTAAGTAGGGCTTATTTTAGGGGTAGGGCTTACATTAGGCACACATACTAAAACATGCTAGGGCTTATTTTTGGGGAAACACAGTAATATGATCATTACTCAGTTATTTAATACGTTCAGCCACATTAATAACATTAATGTATAAGAGTTTTGAGGGATTCAGAATCCCACCGAGGTTATTCACTCATGCTTGAAATATTTCTTGTGGGAAATCTCCAAAACAGGCTTGCAAAGCATGGTTTATGTTATTTCCACCCAAGTTGTTTTAATTACCATGGTCTGAAAACAGGCTTATAAATCATGGTTGGCTAACCATCATTGCATATTTCTGTCACTGCCAAACAGCAGTTTTAAAAATTGGGGGTTGATTTACCTTGTTTCTACTTTGTTTTTGTTAGGCACTCAATATGTTAATACATACAGGTAGCATTCGATTTATAACAATTTTATTCAAGGTTGCAACAGCACTGAAAAATGTGACTTATGACCGTTTTTCAAAGTTATGACCTTTGCAGCATCCCCATGACCATGTGATCAGAATTCAGAGGCTTGATAACTGGTCCATACTTATGAATGTTGCTGTGTCCCAAGGTCATGTGATCACCTTTTGGGTCCTTCTGACAAGCAAAGCTAATGGGGAAGCCAGATTCCCTTAACAACCATGTTACTAACTTAACAAATGCAATGACTCACTTAACAACTCTAGCAAGAAAAGTCGTAAAATGGGGCAAGGTCACTTAAACAAATGTCTCATTTAGCAACATAAATTTTGAGATCAATTGTGGTCGTAACTGGCGGACTACCCGGGTATCTGTACTTATTTTTTTAAACAAATAACTTCCCTAAAACTCCTCTATATCCTGACTCCATTCATTTGAATCATCCTTCAGTCCATTGGGACCCTTATACTCCTCAGAATAATACAGCAGACCCCAGTCTTAACAGTCAATCTAGTTCTGCCCACACATCCCCAATGGGTCCCAAAGCATGTATATTATTGGGAGTATGTGCTTGAGTTCTGTACAAATATTTTGACTGCAGAGGATTTCAATGTTAAACTGGCCTCTAGCTTCCATTCTTGTCTTCCAAGTCTCTGGCTATGTTTAAACTGGATCTGTTTGAATATTAGGATGCCCATAACTTTGAAAACTACATGCTAAAAGGCTGTGCATAAAAACCATTAACACAACAGTCTGACTCAGATGTAGCATCTTGCAAAAAACAACAACTCTATCATCCTTCCAACCTATAAGCCAAAGATGGCTAACCTTTTTTTCCTCTAGTGCCCACACCAATAATGCAATGCCCCCCATGCCCCATTTTGGGCCTAACAGGCCTCCCTGAAGCCACTGAAGGCTGGAAACAATCCATTTCTGGACTTCCGATAGGCCTGTTTTTCGCCCTCCCCAGACTCCGGAGGCTTTCCTGGAGTCTGGGGAGGGTGAAAACGGCCTCCCCTACCCCCAGAGGCCCTCTGGAGGCTGGAAGCGGCCCTTTTCCTGGCTTCCGGTAGGCCTGTTTTCCGCCCTCCCAGAACCTGGCCTTCAACTCTAGCATGTGTCTGCGGAATTCTGGGGGTTGAAGTCCATACAGCTTAAAGTTGCTAAGGTTGGGAGTCATTGCTAAACAGGTACTGTAGTTCTCACTTTATGACCGATGGCTTAACAGCTCTTTGACTGTCCGCATTAAAATGGCCACAGAAGGAGTGCTTTACAAATTGTAAAGCAGGGGTGTCAAACTCAAGGGCCGGGGACCAGATTCGGCCCATGGGGTGCTTAGATCTGGCCTGTGGGGCCATCCTGGAAACAGCGAAGGACTGGCCCATGGTGCCTCTGCCAGTAAAAACGGAGCTCAGGAGGGCTGCAGGCGGAAGGTTGCAGGAGGCCGTCATAGCTGAAAATGGAGCTTGGGAGGCCATTTTCACTGGCAGAATACTTGGGCCGCCACAGGTGCCCCCGACACAAATGACATCAAACTGGCCACACCCATCCTGGCCATGCCCACCCTGGCCCCTTGAGGTCAAACACAACCCTGATGCGGCCCTCAATGAAATCGAGTTTGCCACCTCTACTGTAAAGCATCCCCTGGCATCGTAAATGGACACAGGGCCCCTCCCTCATGGTCACATGATCACAGTTGGGCACTTGGCAACTGGTCACTTTCATGACCAATTGTGCCATTCTGTGGTCAGGTAATCATGGTTTGTGGTGTTTTGTGTTGGTTTCTGGCAAAAACTGTCCATTCAAATGCTTATAACTGTGTGCTCACTTAACAATCAGTGCAAAAAATGACCATAAAACCCACTTCTTCTCATGTGGCTGCCTTGACTTACAACCATAACGACTTATGACCAGATGTCTGGTCCTAATTTCAGTCATAAACAGAGGGTTACCTATTAGTCATTCAAGGTGGCCACCCGCTTCAAATCAACACCACTGATGGCCCAATGAAAAACAATGAAAAAATAATAATAATGCAATTCATGGAACAACAGCTGAACAAGAAGGTCTTGACACCTTTCCTGAGATTCGGAAGTGATTTTTTTCCCGGGCTCAGGAGCAGAAATGCAGAAGGCCTTTGAATGGGCCATGCTATGCTAATAATAAAGCAGAGGCAAGAAGCAGAAGGACACTTACTTCATAGGAGGAACTTCATCTATCCGATTGCCGAGTTGGGACTCATGGGATTTGCTCCTCGTGAGGGTTGGGAAGTTGGGCAGCAGCTGGAAAACCTTTCGGCTGGGTGGAGGCGGAGTCCGTGGTGGCTTCCCTCTCTTGAGCTGAGGCGTGGTCGGTGGGGTAATGGCGGTACTGTGAGGAGTTCTCAGGTTCCGCCGCCCGCAGTGAGTAGGGAAAGCAAAGGATTCAAAGAGGCTATCGGCGAAGGTAGGGGGAGCTTGACTCGTGGGCAAGTTGTCCGAAGAAGGGATGGTGGAGACGGAGACGGAACGAGGCTGTGGGCCATTGCCTTTCAAATGGGAAAGGTTGCCTTGTATCCATGTGAGTCCTGGAGGGCAGGGTGAAAGTTCAGAAGGGGGCATCAGACTGGTTTCTCGGCAAACATCGGGTGGATTCCACACCAGATGGTCTTTGTACTCTCCACCTGCATGGAGATATGAAGGCGCTGTTCAAAGGAAACCAGACTCGAAACAATGAGGGGCACGTGGGACGCGACAGACTAAGGCGGTGTTTCTGAACCTCGGTGACTTCAAGATGGGTGGAAACAGCATGCGTGTGTGGAGAAGCATTTTGTAGGCATGCTGTCTGGGGTAGCCAGCAACCTGCCTTCCATTGAGGACTTGTACACTGCACGAGTCAAAAAGAGGGTCGTGAAAATATTTACTGACCCCTCGCATCCT
>JANHFT010003270.1:697239-707739 GCA_032467955.1 Pseudoxenodon macrops | reverse complement strand
AAGCGATCCTCCGCGCTTTGCCTGCTTTTCTCATTGCTGCTCCCTCCGATGATCAGCTGCGCTTTTGAAGCTGCTTATTCAGCCCCAACGAGGCGCTTGCGAGCAAAGTGATCCTCCGCGCTTTGCCTGCTTTTCTCATTGCTGCTCCCTCCGACGATCAGCTGCGCTTTTGAAGCTGCTTATCAGCCCAAACCTGCATGCTCACAACCAGCTGAAGCTGACTAGGCTAAGGATGCCAGCCAGATGAATACCTGAATTTTATTTCCTATTTTCCTTCCCAAAAACTAAGGTGCGTCTTATACTCTGAAAAATACAGTACGCTCAATTGAGAAACAGCTTTCTCAGTTGCTAAGTATATAAGTAGAAGGGTCCACTTGAATTCAGCAGGCAAGAGGAGAAAAAGGGGATGGGGGTCTTCTTAGAAGAATTGCACGGAGAAGAAAGAGTCTTTCCAAAAACGGACAAAATTGGCAAGCAGAAGCTTTTTGGGGGAGCTGATTACATTGCTCAATGAACAATCATTATTTAACTTCTACTTAGCCAGCTCCCCTCTCCGAAGGACATATTCTTTCAAGTATTTCTAGACATGAAACGAGGGCAGCAATAATACAGGACTTTCAAAAATAAAAAGTGGGAGAAAAATCATGTTTCCTGACATTTTGCAGTTCTTGAATCATGAGCGTTTCCTTTAAAAAAACAAAAAGAATGATAGCTTTGAATTATACCGAGTGCCTATTTCTAGCCAAAGAAAATTATGGGTTCGGGTAACTCAGCAATGAAAAGAAAAGCAACTTTGTAAAGATTTGTCACGTTAACCTTTTTGTTCAAATTTTTGAAAAGAAAATGGCAGTGTTCTTTCTTCGTGGATCTCAAAGAGACGGTCTGGAACTATATTCAGAGGTGGGTTACTATTCGGTTCTAACGGGTTCTTTGGAACCGTTAGTAGCTCGGTGATGACGTCATGGAGCCAGTTCCGTCGATGTCTCCGTGGGCGCCGCCATCTTGGATTTTGCTTCCATGCATGCGCAGAAGCTAGTTTTTTTGCTTTTGCGCATGCACAGAAGCTAGTTTTCAATTGCTGCGTGCACGCACATACGCAGCGCGACCCTGAGCGAACCGGCAGCAAAAATATCCAGAACCCACCCCTGCCTTGGAGGTATTCTACTCCAGCTCAGGTAAAAACATTCTATACCATTTCAGACAAATGGTTGTCCACTCTCTTCTTAAAATCCTCCTGTTTTTGGAGTACCAACACTTCCAACTTCCAAGTCTGTTATTCTATTCCAGTGATGGCTAACCTTTTTTCCATCGTGTGCCAAAAGCAGGGAGAGCACGGGGGTGGGGTGGGGTGGGTGTGTCACGCGCACACGTGCCCACACACATAATTCAATGCCCTACCCCCATGCATGCATGCACAACCCCTCCCTCATACTGCCCCCGCCCCACGCATGCACACAGGGCTCACTGAAGCCTCCAGACTTCTGGAGGCCCGTGGGACCGCTTGTCTCCCTCCCCACGTTTCAGGAGGACTCACCCGCCCTCTGGAAGGGCAAAAATCAGTTGGCCAGCGTGTACATAAGGCAACGCCTCGCGTGCCCTCAGATATGACTCCGCGTGCCACCTGTGGCACACGTGCCATAGGTTCGCCATCACGGTTCTATTCTATTCTACCCACCACTTCTGGAGGCAAGTCAGCAAATCACAACTCCTCCCGCGGTGCTTGCCTGCTCCCACTTTTTGGCGCTTCCCTCTTCTCTCTGGGTTCCGATCTCCCCGTGAACTCAAGGAAAGCGCCTTCCTCCCCAAATCCTCATTCTCTTCTCCTCCCGCCCTCAAAACCCCACTTGAGTACCCAAGGAGCCTTTGTTTTACCCATCCGCGTTGCTTTCCTCAAGCAGGCGAGGGCTCCGTTCAGGCGGGAACATTCTTCCGTGCTGGCCCCGTATCTCTTCATGGTGTCTTTGACTTTCAAGTCGTTCATCTCCAAGAAGGCATCGAGAGTGAGCTCCTCTGGAATCCTCTGCAGAAAAGAGAGACGGGGACAGGGGTGGGTTTTTGGAGATATTTTCAGAAGAGGCTCGGCTTCCTTTCTCCCCACCCGGGGGGGGTCAAAAGTTTTCAGAGATGAAGTTTTGCTCTCCGCAGTTATTTGGGGACCGAATGAGTCACCCCTTTGTGGGGAGGCGATGATGAAGGATTTCGCCAGGGTCAAAACAGAGACCTCCACACAATGCATTCACAAAGCCTTGCAGCAGCTGCTCTGGCTCGTAATCCTTCCTGCATTTCTCTCTCTCTCTCTCTCTCTCTTTTTAAAACAGGAAGAAAGGAAGAAGACATGGAATTTTGCTGCTCAATGGTCCAGTCACTTCGGGCTTTCGGGCAATGACGAAGCAGAAGCGGGAAAGGCTGACCGAGGTTCATGCACCATCAACCCTACGCTCTTCCCCCCCACCCCTTACAAGCAAAAGAGCGACATTGTGCGCTGACCTTTGCCGGAATCGCAACGTTGCCAAAACTTTCCACCCAGCATCGCAAATAGCTAGACGAGCCTGTTACAGCCAGCTTGCAGGAGCACATGCCAACGCTTTAAAGAGGCTTGAGGCATGCCTGGCTGGATGGTGAGGTATGGGTGTTGTGCTCCAACGCAGCTGGAAGGAACAAAATTAGGGGAAGCAGATTTCAATCGGCCCAATAAAGCTGGAAGGCGGGGCGGCGGGGAGAGAGGGAACTTTCGGTAATCTAGGACGGAAGATGGGCTAGGGATTGATTTCCACCTTCCCGAAATCAGAATAATAATAATAATTGGAATATCTGCAGGAAATACCACTTGCCTGCAGGCAAGCACTGGGAGAGAACACAACACAGGCAAAGTAATAGAAAATATACACGCTTAAATGCTTGGTGACGTTAGAATTCAAACAGCTGTCGCACAAGACCCCAGATTTAACAAGTGTCAGTAAAAAAAATTTTTTTTTAATCTGGATAATGGATGTTGTAATACCTGGAGACGTCAGAAAGAAAGTAACCATTCTAACAGGTGTCTTGGATGCAATTCGAAAACATCCGCAGAATCACTGTATGTATAACGTCTGTATTGACAAAACCACCCTCAATCCATTGCAAAAGGCAGCTTACTTGGAACGGCTTACATCCTGTGACAATATATCTTAAGCACCATCCAACATCAACACCTGCCTATCTTGGGTCCTTGGGAAGAGCTCGATAGGTAGACAAAAATGCCATACATCTGGCTGTGTGACAAACCATAATTATAGGGTAACCTATGGTTAGATTCACAAGTCAAAAACTGGGGAAAACATAATAATTCAAGTCCAAGGAGTAAGAATTATTGGTAGCATCTGAAGCAATTCCAAGCAAGCTATTCAAAAATTTAAAAAAAAGCATTCAGACCAAACAAATTTAACGTGTCCAAAAATCAAGAGAGTTCTGTAGATATTGCACCAACAACTCCAATCATGATTAGTGTAACAGCAAATTTATTTTTCTAAAAGTACTTGACTTTGATTTGGAAGTCATCATATTTTGTATTTTTTTGGGGGATTGCTTTTCCTAAGTCCTAGCGTCACTTGATATAGTAGCTATAATAAATCAAACTTTCTTGTTTTTAAAGCCTGTTATATCAGCCACGTTAAGAAAATTATTATTAATAATTATTATCACTTACATAGGATCTGACTCCCAACAACTCTTAATGCTAGAGGGTAACAAGAAAACTAAAATAGATTTATTTGAAACTGGCTTTTAAACGTAATTCAGATCAATGCATTAATAAGATTACTCTCCAAAAGCAGGCAATTGTTATTATTTAATAGTCTCTCCTCTGCCCCACTATAATTACAATTTCATAAGGGCCCTGGAAAGTCTTGAGGGACTTTAGCTTCAGATGTACATCTTAGAACTAAATGTCTATCTATGGACTGACTATTCTCAGTCATCCAGGTCATGGTTGTCCCAAAGCTGCTTTTTTTTCCCCCAAAAAGCAACTGAACTTTGTTTTTCCCTTGAAGATATTTCGCTTCTCATCCAAGAAGCTTCTTCAAGTTCTGCAGAAGTTCTCCAGAACTGAAGAAGCTTCTTGGATGAGGAGCGAGATGTCTTCAAATAAAACAAAAAACAAAGTTCAGTTGCCTTCTGGAAAAAAAGCATCTTTGGGACAAACTTAGCTCCGAGTTATTATTCCCTCCAACTCGAGAACCAAATCTGTGAGAAGGAGAGAAGGTCTTTCCGTAGGCCAACTACCTAACCGACTAATAACTCCACAGTACAGAGAGGATTCAAACTGAGAGCATCCAGATTCGTGACTCCGTCTCACAAGCGCCAAGCTGCATCAGCTGTCAAAACACAGGCTTTGCCTTAATACATGAGAAAGCCTATGGCGGGAGTCTAGAAAGGAAAAGGACCGTGTGCAGCCCAGAAGCAGGGCTGGGGAGGGTTAGATAACTGAGAGCAGGCCGAGATCCAAGTCACGAAGCCAAGGAGCTGCAGCGTGCGCTAGAAATCTGTTCTAACACCAGATGATGCAAAGAACATGGCTTAATGGGTACTGTACTTTCACAAAACAACAGCTTTGAGCTTCCAGAAGGGGAGGACGTCCCCCTCCCCTTTTCTTCCCCCTCATCCCTTGAACAAATTAAAAAAAAAAAAAAAGCAAGTCAGAAGGCATAGAACTAGAATTACCCACCCTGAGCAACATCAATGCTCTAAAGCCGTGTTTCTCAACCCTAGTAACTTTTAAGATGTGTGGACTTCAATTCCCAGAATTCCCCAGCCAGCATTCTTGGTTGACAAACATTGGCTTAGAGAAGTGATGGCTCACCTTTTTCTGCTCGGGTGCTAAAAGGGCGTGCGCATGAGCGCAATAGCACATGCGTGCATGCCCACACACATAAGGTCCTCCCACTATGCATGTGTGTGCTGCCCTCTCACGCTGCCCCCCGCACATGCGCAAAGGCCTCACTGAAGCCTCCGAATGGCCGGTTGGCCTATTGTGCCATTTTTCGCTCTCCCCAGGCTTCAGGAAAGCTTCCTGAGGCCTGGGGAAGGCAAAAACGGCCTCTCCCCGCCCTCTGGAAGGCCAAAAATCACCTGATATAGGGCAACGTCTCGCATGCCCTCAGATATGGCTCCGTATGCCACCTGTGGCATCCGTGCCATAGGTTCGCCATCATGGACTTATAGACTGGAAGAATGATGATAATCATGACCAGTGAAGGTTATGACAGATGCCCCAACAGGTTTTTATGACCTTGTTCCAAATTCTAATGGTTCTCTGGTCACGTGACTGCATTTACAGCTGTTTTCAGGATCCCGCAATCAGGTGACTGTGATTGATGGCATGTTTGCTAAAAACTGTTATTTACTTCTGGTTTTCAACCATGGTGTTGTTAATGACCACCATAAAAAAAAAAGTTCATAAAATGAGATCAGTCATAGGATGAACCACTTTATGACCCTCGTGATTTAGGATTGTAATGGTTAGCCTACACTATGGTCATAAGTCGAGGACAACTCTACAGTAGTGTGAAGTCACGAAAAAACAACATGGGTTATCTCTCATCAAGCTTTGCATATTTTGCAAATATAGGTACCCTGTTTTCCCCGAAAATAAGACCCTGTCTTATATTTTTTTGAACCCCAAAATAAGCGCTTGGTCTTATTTTCAGGGAGATTTCATTATTTTGGGGCGGGGCTCTCTTGCTGTCTTACCTGATTTCCAGCTCTGTCTCACTAACCTTTACCAGAGGAAATGGCATGGACCGGCTGCGCATGTGCTTAAATATTTTCGGGAAGGGCTTATTTTTTGGGGGGAGAGCTTATTTTTGAGAGGGTTATTCAGGGAGATCTTATTTTCGGGGAAATACAGTATTTATCTGTATCTTGGCTGGCTAGTTTAATGCTCAGTGTAATAGGTTGTTACTTCAGTACTCAAATTAAGTAAGGTTGCTTGGAGAACAACAGACACACCCCATTATTTGTGTAAGGCATCTATCCTGAAAAATTCAGAATAAGAACTAGAAGGGACCTTGAAGATCTTCTAGTCCAACCCGCTGCTCAAGCGGGAGAACCTGTATCATTTCAGACAAGTGGCTGTCCAATCTCTTCTTAAAAACCTCCAGTGATGAAACACCCACAACCTCTGAATGCAAGTTGTCCCACTGGTTAATTGTTCTCACTCTTAGGAAGATTCTCCTAAATTCCAGGCTGCTTCTCTCCTTGTTTCTTCTCCTGCCTTCTGGTGCATTGGAATATAAGTTGACCCCCCCAACCTCTTCTTTGTGGCAGCCCCTCAAATATTGGAATACTGCTATCATGTCACCCCTAGTCCTGTAGAGCAGCACCGTCTTCCCACCAAACCAGAAGGTGGATTTTCCCCCCCCCCTTGTCAACCTGATGCAATCATGTGTAAGATATATCAGTTTCCAGATATCAAGGGCAAACTGCAACACAGCTCTGAAGTGGTTTGAAAGTGGCACCTGAAAAGAGAGAAAGTTTGCTTTGCCACCAGCACACATTTATCTAAGCCAGCACCAAACAGGCAGCACCCACAGATAAAAGGTGACGTGCCTTTAAGACAGTGGTGAAATGTAAAAAAGGGCTGCATACCACTGCAGAATAATATGCCCTATCACCCTATTCCTCTCCTTGGTGATCTCCAAAAGCTAAGCAGAGAGGAACCTGGTTAGTTTCTGGATGGGAGACCACCAAAACATCTCCAGGCACTTCCATTTTATGGCCAAGAAAAGTGTATGGACAAGACCATGAAAACATCAGAAGCTAAGCTCAACTCAAAGGGGACTTGATAGATGACAGTCACACCCATAAAACCACATAATTAGCTGTCAATCAATGAAATTAAAAAGTGGCATGAGGCTGGAAAAGTCATGGGTAAGGAGGATGGGGGGGAGAGGAGGAGGAGGAGGAGGAGGAGGAGAAGAAGAGGAGGAGGAGAAAAAAGGTCATTAGTCACTATTTTCAGAGCCTAAATAAATAAACTACTTCTATTAAGTTTGTTTGCCACATGGAGTTGTTTATAAAACTAATAAAAGCAGGATATAAATCAAATAAATAAAAAATGGAGCCAGAAACTGCACCAGCAAACTAAAATCAGGGTTTCAAAAATCACTAAAATTGTTTTTAAAAACATCTAGACAAGATTAAAAATAAAACGCAATCACAGAAAAATATCAAAAATTATTTCGGGTAGGAAATTACCATGAAAACAATCATTTTGTTTAGCCGGAGAACATGTTCCAAATTACTCAACTGCCATTTTCCTGAAGTGCTGGACGATTCCTGCCTTACCAGCTTAATTGGATGTGTTTTCCGGGGAAGAGGAGAAATGTAATGCAAACATCTGGAGCATTCCAGTTCAAGGAACATTGATTAGTCTGTTCGTTAACATAATTAGGCATGCTGAAAAACTGGCAATCTCCGCATTTCATATGCTATCTTCTCACATAATCGGTTGCCAGAACTGGATCCTGGAACATGTTGTTAATGCTTGCCAATGGGCTGGCTTGCACCCAGAATCTTAAAAAGGTCTGCTGTCAGTTTGCAGAGGAGGTTGGGGGTACAGTAAGAGCCAGAGGCGGGTTTGGATCGGTTCGCTATAACCAGTAGTGGGCATTTCCACCCGCTCGCTGAATCAGCAGCGATGGCCAGCTGGACACGCCCCTGAACCGGTCCTCTGGCTGAAAATCGGCCGAAAAACAACCCTCTGCGCATGCACAAAGCCTTCTGTGCATGCGCAGAGGATTTTCACCCGGAAGAGACGAGTGTGGGCACATGCACGCTTCTGGTTCAACTCCGAACCGGTAGGGAAGGTAAGTAGAACCCACCCCTGGTAAGAGCCAATGAGAATAGTTGATTTTTACTCACTCCTGCATCTATACTTATTAAAAGCTTTCAATGAGCATCTTTTTGTTTTGGAAACAACACATCAGCCAACACTGCCAGCCCGGATCTAGGATCTAAGAGCCATGGTGGTGCAGTGGTTAGAGTGCAGTACTGCAGGCTACTTCTGCTGACTGCCAGTTGCCTGCAATTTGGCAGTTCGACTCTCACCAGGCTCAAGGTTGACTCAACTTTCCATCCTCCCGAGGTAAAATGAGGACCCAGATTGTTGGAGGGCCATAGACTGACTCTGTAAACCGCTTAGAGAGGGCTGTAAAGCACTATAAAGTGGTATATAAATAAGTGCTATTGCTATTGCTATCTTGTCAGTTTTCCTGGTGAAAATCACCTCTCGCTGGTGTTTTGTCTAACAACATGATTTAATAAGGATATACAGCACGGGTCATAGTAATGATTTTTTTTGGGTGGGGGAGTGGGGAGTAAAAAAAAAGTTTGATTGAACTGCTAGGGCTTCTGAGCAACCGGTTCCTTAATCAACACTAGGCTGGATCCTTGCTGAGAAATGCATAAAGAATTTTGCAATTGCTGCTTAAGTATCAAAGGTCAGAATTCAGGCAAAGCAGAACCCAGGACACCTGTCAGCCCAAGAGGAATGCATCCTTCACACACACACACAAACACACAGAAGTGCAATATTCTAGCTCCAGCAAACTATTATTAGCAAACAAGATCAGTGCCAACTTTAGGAGATGTGCAGAAGCCTCCTTCTTATTAAGACTTGTGCCTGGGCTGGGCTGCCTCAGCTAGTAACTGGGGGAAAGCCAAAGATCTGAAAATATCTCATACAAACATGTTCCCTGAATCTAGAAAGCTAGCACATCAAGGATAGAGAGTAATTCTGGCAAAGATTTAATCCTTGGTGTTTACTTTGCTAAATTATTCCAAATGGAGGCCGGTTAGGCTTAGAAAACACCTAAATTAAGAAAACCTATATTGAGAACCCTTGTAAATTAAGGAAGGAGAAAAATTCAAACAAATAGCAAACCTGATACTTGCTTTTCTAAATTCAAGACTGCTCTTTTTAAATTTGGTGGGTCATTCAAATCAAAAGTTCCCCTCCTGTCCAAGCCATCCAAGTTCCATCACAGAAATTTTAGAACTTCAGAATGGAAAGTAAGGGAAAGATTTAAACACAGCCAATGTGGATTATATTTAGATTTTCCTAGTGACTTTAATTTTGGCAGGCTGACAGGGGAATTCTGGGAACTGAAGTCCATACAGCTTAAAATTGCCAAGACTGAAATAGACACGTGGCCTGATGAATTTACCATGTACGTGTAAATCTATAATGCCAAAGGAAAATCCCACACTGGGAATCATTAGGAATAAATCTACCAATATCAAATTGCCACTATAAGACAGTGCATCCATGTTTGGAAAGTTCTATAAAGTTTAACTCAATGTATCTCAAAAAGAATTTGGCGTGAGTTTCAAAAAAAGAGAAATCAGGTAAGGACTTTAGCAAAAACTGCATTTCTATAATCTGAAAGATATTTTAATATCCTTTAACTGGAATTCACAGTCTAGTTTCTAGCACCTGGGCTTTCTACAGTCCATTCTGGACTGTACATTTCTACAGTACATTATCTTTATAAATTACTTAAAGGAGAGAATAGAAGAGGCACTCATGAGATCTATGGATAACACAAAGCTGGAGGGTTTCCTAACAGCTCACAAACACAGCTACAAATTTCAAAATAATATTGAGAGGCTTTGGGCCCTAATCCAACAAAACAAGATTCAGTGTTGAGAAATACAAGATCCTGCATTTAGGCAGGAAAAACCAGATGCACAGGTACATGTTAGGCGGTAGCTAACGTAGTGCGAAGAATTTGGGTATCTTGGTAGACCTTGGATTAAGCACGAGCCAGCAATGTGCTACATCTGCCAAAAGAGCCAAGGCAGTTTTGGGCTAAGTCAACAGAGATATAATGTCAAAATCACAGGAAGTTTTAATATCACTCTGTGCTGCAACACTGCCCAGTTGTGGTCATCAATACAAAAAGGATGCTGAGGAACAGGAAATAGTGCAGACAAGAGTGAAAAGGTTTATAAGGGGCTAAGAGGTCAAGTCCTATGAAGTGCTATTAAAGGTAAAGAGAAGGTCAATGGGAGATATGATAGCAATCTTCTAATGCTTGAAGGGTGTCACAGGGAAGAGGGTGTAGACCTATTTTCCAGTGCTCCCAAGGATAAGACAAGAAACAGTGGGAAGAAGTTTTTCAGAGAAAGAGAGAGACAAAGGGAGAGAGAGAGACAAACCTGAAATAAAGAGGAATTTCCTGATTGTGAGAATGATGCTTGCCTTCTAAAAATCGTGTGCTCCATCACTTGAGGGTTCCAAACAAAGGTTAGAGAGCCACTTGTCTGAAACATGTTTTTCAACCTCAGCAATTTAAAGATATACCATATATCAGTGATAGCGAATCTGTGGCACGCGGAGCCATTTCTGAGGGCACGCAAGGCGCTGCCCTGTAAAAAACCGACCCTACGGGCAAACCAGAAATAACTTCCGGTTTGCTCGTAGGACTGTTTTTTGTCCTCCGGAGGCTTCAGGAGGCTCCC
>JANHFT010003270.1:662007-675787 GCA_032467955.1 Pseudoxenodon macrops | reverse complement strand
TAAAAATACAAGATACATTTGTCAAGAATGATAAGGTGCAACACATAATGATAGTCATGGGGTACAAATAAGCAATCCAAAAACAATATCAATAAAAGACATAGGATACAAGCAACAAGTTACAGTCCTGCAGTCGTAAGTGGGAGAAGATAGTGATAGGAATGATGAGAAGACTAATAGTAACAGTAATGCAGTCTTCGTAACTAGTTTGACACTGGTGAGGGAATTATTTGTTTAGCAGAGTGATGGCGTTCACTCGGTACTTATGGCGTCGCTGAGAGAACCAGCTCGGGCGCGTGGCAGGCCTAGGTTGCTACCAAGTTACTAACGGTTCCATACAACCGGTCCGAACCAGTAGGAACCCACCTCTGGTTGGAGACCACTCCTATACCATTTCAGATAAATAGTTATCCAGTCTCATTTTGAAAGCCTCCAGTGATGGAGTATCCACAACTTCTGAAGGCAAGTTCTTCCACTGATTGATTGCTCACACCGTTAGGACCTTTCTCCTTAGTTCTAGGTTGATTCTCTTTTTGGTTAGTTTCCCTCCATTGTTTCTTGTCTTTTGGAGATTTGGAAAATCATTTTTGTAGGAGCCCCTCAAATATTCGAACATTGTTATCATGTCTCCTCTAGTCCTCCTTTTCGTCAGACTAAACACAAGTCAGGAAGTCACACTCTGGAGAAAATGTGGTTTGTGTAGTCACTAAGAGTCAACATGGACTACAGATAGTCCTTGACTTATGACCGGTCGTTTAATGACTGTTTGGATTCACAATGGCCTTGTAAAGCACTTCTGGCTTTCGTAAAATGTTTCGGTCCCCTGTAGTCACCTGACTGTATTTCGGATGGTTGGCAACCTGCTCACATTTACAACTGGTTTCCAGTATCCTGTAATCACGTAACTGCGATTTGTGATGTTTTTGTCGGTTTCTGGCAAAAAAATTCAACAACATTCCAGAGAAGGAATTTGGAATTATGATTGTGTGATTTGCTTAACGGCCACCATAGAACGGCTGTAAAATTGGGGTCCCATCATGTGGGTGCCTCAACTTATGATCTCCACGACTTGCGACTAAAATCCCAATCCCAATTGTGGTCGTAAATTGAGGACTGTTGTAGATGGCTTTTCATTATTGTCATCATCGGGGGAAATCCTGACTTGTAGATTTGTGAGATTTTCGTTATAGTAATGCAGTGAGAGCCAGTTTGGTGTAGTGGTTAAGGCACTGGGCTAGATTAATAGGAGGTCCTGAGTTCTAGTCCTACCTTAGACAGAAAGCCAGTTGGGAAATCTTGAGCCAGCAGCTCTCTCTCAGCCCTAGGCAAATGACAAGCTATTTCTCAGTTCTTGCTAAGAAAACTACAGGGACTAATCCAGGCAATCGCCACCATTGGTGCTGACTCAAAGGAGTCAGCATAAACACACACACACACACACACACACACAGAGCAGTGAGGAGAAGGTAGAACAATGAAGCTATAACAGTCTTTGCTATTTAGAGCAAGGAGAACATTCTTTTTATGACAGGAAAAGCAATTCTTTTGTTTAAACTTCCCTTATGTCTCCACACTGATAGACCGCTGCTCTTTTTTGCATGCTGATCGATGATGTTATTATTTGTTTATGTATTACCGGGATCCTACTATGTAATCTTTAATAGCAAGGTAAATAGCTCCTGTCATCAGTTTGCAACCTCTAGATCAGTGGTCCGCAGCTTTTACGGCTTGGCGGGCCAGCGAGGGGGGAGAAGGGAAGTGAACCGTGTGAACGGCGGGCTGGCCTACCACTTACGCAAGTCGAACTGCATGTGTGTGCACATATGTGGCAGCTCACCGCTCACACAAGTTGAGCTGCAGGCCTCTGCATCAGCCCATTGCTTGAGCAGCCTGGTTCCAAATAGGCCACAGCCTGCTACTGGGCTGCAGCCCGGGGGTTGGGGACCCTTGGTAAAGTGTCTTCTGCTCGAGCAGGGGGTTGGATTAGAAGACCTCCAAGGTCCCTTCCAACTCTGTTACTCTATGTTCTATATATAGCAGGGGTGTCAAACTCAAGGCCCAGGGTCGGATCCGGCCTGCCAGGTGCTTAGATCTGGCTGGCGGGGCTGCCTTGGAAACAGCGGCCCAGCCCGCAGTGCTTCTACCAACCAAAACAGAACTTGCGATGACTGTGTGAGGCCCTCCCAAGCTCAGTTTTCACTGGCAGAGGGTTGCAGGAGGGTATCGCAGCTAAAAACAGAGCTTGCGAGGGCTGTGGGTGACCCTCCCGACCTCAGTTTTCGCTGGCAGAGGGTTGCAGGAGGCCGTCACAGCCGAAAACTGACCTCGGGAGCCTGTTTTCAGCGGCAGAGCACTCGGGCCACCTCAGGCACCCCTGACACGAGTGACGTCAAGCTGGCCACACCCGCCCTGGCCACACCCACCCCAGACCCCCAAGGTCAAACACAACCCTGATGCGGTCCTCAATGAAATTGAGTTTGACACCCCTGATATAAAGGCTTCACAGGAGGCCAAGGAAATGTTCTGGATTTCCCATTCTCCTAAGCACTTTCCACAGCTTAAAAAGGTCAACACACTCATAGGACTTTCTATAATTAATGAAGCACACAATGACTTATTTTTGGTGTTTTTTGGCTTTCTCAACTGTCCAGCGTGCATCAACAATAATGTTTCTGGTTCCCCAACTTTTTCTCAAGCCAACATGAACATCTGGCATTTCCCTTCCCATGTAGGAGTCTTTACAAGTTATAAAAACGAAGTACACTCACCATATATTCTTAATGAGAATTCCCTTCCACTTCATCATCCTTCTACTTCTGCAACACTAGGACTGTTTTAGCTTCATCTAACATCTAGTCTACACTTATGTTTGCCGGACACACAAAGACCACAATCAGAAGCTATAATCAGCAGGGTATGATTGGGTGTGATTTGCTTAATAGCCGCCTTGCTTAGGCACGGAAATTCTGGTCCCAGTTGTGTTTATAAGTTGAGAACTTCCCGTATTGCATTCATGTTGGCTATGGGTCTCTTACTGGATTTAGGAGTCCTTCAAACATTTATTCCCTTATATTTGGTTCTCTGAAATATTTACCATTATCTGATGTCATAGGGCAGTGATGGTTAACCTTTTCCGGACCGAGTGCCCAAAGCGCGTCCGAACTGCCAAAATGCAATGTGCATGCGGCCCTTGTGCACATGACCCGCCCCTCATGCATGCATGCATGGACCACATGCACCCCAGCCCTCTACACATGCATCATGTGTGGCCCCCCTGCACGTGCCCCACCTGCACGAAATGCACGCATGCACGAAAGAGACAAAATGACCAGCCGGTGGGTGGGAGGCGTGCGTGTATGCGTGGCAGAGCTGAACTGGGGTGAAGCTTGCGTGTCCAAAGGAAATTAGTGCCTTGCACTAATTTGTATAGAAGAAATGCTATTCTCTGTTCCACTAATTCAGATTTCACATACCGTGTTTCCCTGAAAATAAGACAGGGTCTTATCTTATTTTCTTTTGATCCCTGAAATAAGCGCTTGGCCTTATTTTCAGGGAGGTCTTGTTATTTTTAAGCTGTAGGAGGCAGCAAGCGTGATCACCTCATGGCTTCTGCTGTGTTTTGGGGAGGGCTTATTTTTGAGGGACAGCTTATTTTAGCGCATGTGGTCAAAAGTCTGATTGGGCTTATTATCTGGGGAGGTCTTATTTTCAGGGAAACAGGGTAGGTGGAAAAAAAGCAAATCCATAAACATTTATTATATAGCATATATTGGAGCTTCCCAGCAAGTTTCATCAACATAAGGCTATAGGAAGCATTTCCTTATCTAATGAAAGAGAGGAAAACATTTAATGAACTATGCAGTCTGATACATTTGGAAGGCAAAACAGTGTTTCAGGGTGCATAAAGACATGCCACCTGTCTGCTTAAAGCAGCTGCATCTTTTTAAATTGTTTTTTTTCCATTGTTCATTTTATGTTATTGTACTTCCATTGTTTAGCTGTTTTATTCCTTTGTTAATGTTACGTTTACATTTGTATCATATTTTAAATTTTATTTCATTTTATCGTTTTTATTTTATTTTATTGTTTTAACCTACCCAAAATAACCCCATGAAGAGATGGGTGGAAAATAAATAACAAAAATAAATAGTTTTCATTGTTTGCATTGTTGTACGGTTGCTTTACTTTTTGAGTGGCTATTTTTTGGGGGGGACGCGGATTATTATTTATGTTTTAATTGTACGCTGCCCAGAGTCACGAATGTGAAATGGGTGGCGATTTAAATTGAATAAATATAAATTAAATAAATGTATAAACACTTTTATCAGGACTGCTCAGCCATCCTCTGCAGCTTGATATTTGGAACAGAGCAGTAGTGGGTTGCTTCACCCCAACCTGTAGCGGAAATTTGCCCCGTTTGCCGAACCGGCGGAGAAGGCCAGCTGGCAACGCCCCCGAACTGGTCCTCCAGCTGGAAACTGATCCTCTGGCTTAAAATTGCCTTGAAAAGAACCCTCTGTGCATTCGCAAAGCTTCCTGTGCATGCGCAGACGGTATTTACCCGGATGCAAAATACACACTTCCGACGTGACCCAAACCAGTAGGGAAGGTAACAGAGACACACACACACACCCCAAATAACTTTTCTTCTCTGAATTTCTGACTCTGAAATGCTACCCCATTTCAGTACTTAAAGAGATCCGTGCAGAATTAATTCACTCATGACCCCTTGCTGCTTTCCACTTACAAAATTGCCACCCCAGGCGAGGCTCAACATGCCCCCCCCCCCTCCAAAAAAACCAAAACGTGCTTGTCTAATGCCGCACTCAAAAAACGTGTGTTAAGAAGCTGTTTGGTGCCCTCGCCGATTGCCAAGACCCAGAGAGAGACAGAGAGACGTGCAACAGTCTTGTAAGGTTTTCGGCAAGGGTGGGGGTGGGGGGGGAAGGCACCTGTCAAGGATTGAGAAAGACAGCATGTCGCAAGCTGAGACGGCCCCATCATTTCCCTTTTGCCTGCAGCAACATTGTGAGAACAGGGAAAGTACCCCAGAGATAGGGAAGGTGCTTAGTCACTGCAAAACCAACAGAGTTTATTGAAAGAGTGGACGGGCTGATAATCCATCTCAACCAGAGCATTTCAGGAAAGTCATAAAATACAGGCAGTCCTCGACTTGCAACAGTTCATTCAGTGACCGAACAGCACTGGGGGAAAAAGGGGGAGTTACGGCCACTTTTCGCGCTTACAACCGTTGCTGCATCCTAATGGTCACGTGATCAAAATTCAGAGGCTTGGCAACTGACTCGTATTTATGACAGTTGCAGTGTCCCAGGGTCATGTGATCCCCTTTTGCAATCTTTTGACGAGCAAAACCAATGGAGAAGTCAGATTCACTTAACAGCCGTGTTGCTAACTGAGCAACTGCAGTGATTCACTTAACAACTGTGGCAAGAAAGGTCATAAAATGGGGCAAACGTTCACCGAGCAAATGTCTCACTTAACAACAGACATGTTGGTCTCAATTGTGGTCGTAAGTTGAGGACTACCTGTATCAAAGGGTGGAAAGAGCACAGAAGCAAAGGCCACCCCACAGCTGACACATCTAGAACTGTGGAACTGCCAATCTTGGTTCCATCTTAGGGTGTTTTATCAGCTCTTCATACAGGAAAAATAGCAGAACTGTACCGCAGGTTTAAGAAGGTTTCCCCTGACCCAAATTCAAACGTAAGAATGGGCTCAAGAACTCAAGAACCAAAACTCATTTGTTCACTTAATACCCGCCACAATCCTAAAATTCTTTGTAGTTCCTATTTAGAATAGAACAGAATTTTTTTATTGGCCAATTGTGATTGGGCACACAAAGAGTGCATAAGCACTCAGTGTACACGCATACAACAACAAAGTGACAGGCCATCTATTATAAATCACAGTTACAATCATTAATCATAATCATTACAAGCAACACGTGATAAATCATAAGGTACCAATAGGAAAAGATAGTAGGGAAGATGAGAAGATGAGAAAAGAAAGAGGAAGATAAAAGCAGCAATACAGCCTACTACGTGAGTAAATTTCTCAGGTCTAAGACAGGGCTGTGGGAATTAAGTTTCAGCAGTGTGAAGGCACAGGGGAACTGAGTTTCGTTGTTTTGCAATGCGAAACAAAGCTAAATTACTCTGCAAAAAGAAATAATACACAAAGATGTTACATAACACCCATAATCCCGAATCAATGTTAACCGATCACGATTGGTGTGCTTTATAACATGAAAATGCGATCGTTTAGTAATTCACAGTGCACTCCGCTATAGCTTAACATAATGTTCTGGTACACACAACCTTTTCAGTCAATGTATGGGTTTCTGACACTGAGCCAGAAATTTCCCACATCCATTTTAGCCTAGTCTAGCTTGTTGTTGACTTTGGGCCAACAAGTTGTAGCTGATACTTATCAGAATCAGAATAGAGCTGGAAGGGACCTTGGAGGTCTACTAGTCCAACCCACTGCTCAAGCAGGAGACCCTATACCACTTCAGACATGTGACTGTTCAGTCTCTTCTTTAAAAAACCCAATGATGAAGCACCCACATCTTCTGAAGACAAGCTGATCTACTGGTTAACTGTCCTCACTGTTAGGAAGTTTCTCCTTAATTCCAGGTTGCTTTTCTTTCCTTCATTAGTTTCCATCCATTATTTCTTGTCCTGCCCTCTGGTGGTTTGGAAAATAAATTGACCCCCACAAAGATTCTTCTCCAGGACAGTCTGTCCAAAATTATCCTGGTCCTTCAACTCTTTCAACTGTGAGCCAGTTGCCACTGTAACTACGTCCATTCACCTTGTCACTGGTTCTTTTCTTTCCTTCCATCTTTCCCAGTATCAGGGAAGAGAGCTGGGCCTTCGCATAATGTATCCAAACTATGGTAATAGGAACCTGATGGTTTGTGCCTCAAATGAGAACCCTGGGTTAATTTTTTCAATGATTCATCGGTTCGTTTTCTTAGCGGTTTACGGTACTCTTGGGAGTCTTCACCAACATCAAAAGCATCAATGCTCTCTCTTCTTCAAAGTTCAACTTTCCCTTCCACAGAGTATCACAGTAAATACTATGGCTTGCGCAATTCTGATCTTTGTAGGTATAAATCAATGTTTCTCAATTTTGGGACCATTAGAATGGAATAGAATAGAATAGAATAGAGTAGAATTCTTTATTGGCCAAGTGTGATTGGACACACAAGGAATTTGTACATAAGGAGAATACAGCCATGCTAGCTAGGGAATTCTGGGAGTTGAAGTCCGCACATCTTAAAGTTGCTAAGAGTGGAAAACACTGGTACAGGCACACCACAGTACTTCAAATCTCCTTTCCTAAGGCCTTCATGGTTGCTCTAAGTGTTGATTTGCAACATATTTTTCTTGACAGCTTGTTCCTTGACTGTTGATGGTTGAACCTAAAAGGCAGACACTATCCGCCATTTTGAAACTATCCGCCATTTTGTTATCTTCATTGTCAGTTCTAAGGCTGGTTGTTGTACTTGCTATGGCCTTCTTTATATGTAATTTTGGTCCCATTTTTTCCACTATATCCCTTGACTTTTATCAGTAGACCTTGCAAATCCTTTGTGCTTGTGGTTATGAGACAAGTGTCATCAGCACAGTGCCGGTTGTCACGCACACCCACCCATAAAATTGGTGAAGGCAAAGCTATCTAATTCACTCTTTGCTGTCATACAAGTTTTCTATTTACACAAAGGATTATTTGGGTGTGTATTTTTCTCTTTTCCTCAAATTATTCACTGTAGGCAGAGATTGGGAAATGTTTTCCTCTTGAGATCTGCCTTGACTAGATGGGGATTACTCTAACAGGCATGTCCACAGTCAAAGATTGGGCAAAGTTAACAAAAATGAGTGTTATCTATATTCAGGATGCGAGAAGGTGAACAATAACTGCATCCAGGCATTGACCTCCCCACATTTGTGCAAGGCATCCTCTACCAGTTTTGTAGCTACAAGAACTTTACAAGACAAAGCAAAGTTCACGTACTGTAATAAACTGTAGTTAACTTAACCACAAATTACTGGATACGTTACAATTTCCTACAGTCACAGAATAGCAAGTCATAAACCGAGGCTTTTGATCGATTATATACCAGAAAGGTCAACTTGCGATGGCCAACTCATTGCAGATCAACTAACTCAATAATTCAATTTAATTATTTTAAATAATTTTAAAAATATTTTAATTTTTGTCGTTTCCATTTCATTTTGTCCCTCCTTTGGCATCCTTTCTTTAATTATTCTAGTCCATCATTTTTTCGATATTAGTGTAACTCTTCTCCCGTGGTGAGTTGGCCATGGTGAATAGTCTCATGAAGAGTTGGTCATGGTGAAGTGGCCACGGCAAGTTGTCCTATAGACCCTTATATGTCATTACGTTGGTGTCAACTCTCAGCAGTGACACAAACAGAAACTCTTCATGATGATCTGTCCTTAACCTAATCCTTCAGCAATTCCAAAGTTACATCATCGCTACTGTAATTGGGTCTCTCCACCTTCCTCTTCACTTTCCTTCCATTTCCCCCCTGCATTGGAGTCTTCTCTAGAGAACTGTGTCATTGTATAATGCATCCAAAGTACAATAATATGTGTCTGGCCATTTGTATCTCAATGGAAATCTCTGTCTTGATTTATTCAACGATCCATTTGTTTGTTTGTTTGTTTGGCTTTACACAGGGAGTCCTTAGCTTATAACCGATCATTTTACGACTGTTCAGAATACCACAGTTCAGAAGGGGTGCATCACAGCCCTTAAGGCACTTCTGATCATCATAAAATGTTGTGTCCCCTCTTCCCGCAGTCACACAATCACATTTCAGGCACTCGACAACTGGCTTGCCTTTAGCCTCCAGGAGCAGAGTTTGGTGATCACATGACAGTGATTGTCAACATTTTTCTATGGTTTCTGGCAACAAAAAAAACCCATTCAGACTGTGCCGTTTGCTTAAGTATTGCATGATTCACTTAATGATCGTTGCAAAAAAATAAGTTTTTAAAAAAAGGGACTTGTCCCATGGGCGCCTCAACTTAACAACCACAGCAATTTACAACCAGGTTTCTAGCCCCAATTGTGGTCGTATGTTGGGGACTACCTGTATCGTATTCTCAGGAGTCTCCTCCACCACCGAAGTTCAAAAGTGTCAGTATTTCTCTTCTCTTGCTTCTTTAAAGGCCAACTTTCACTTCCATAGAGCGTCAGAGAGAAAACCACTTGCCTGCACAATTCTGATCTGTGTGGCTACAGACACATCGCGGCCACCAAATATCTTTTCTAAGGCGTTCGTTGCTGTCCTATCAAGCCTTAGCCTGAGGCTTATTTCTTGATTCCTGTTAATACAGTAGTCCTTGGTGAACTAGCATAATTGGCACTGGAATTTCCATTGCTAAGCAATGTGATCATAAAGCACTACGTCACATCGCTTCATGAAAGGCAAACTTGCCACTCCCCGTTGCTGCAGTTAAGAATTGCAGGTTGTTAAACGAGTCCCAGGCAGCTCACAAGCAGGTTGGCAGGTAGGTAAGGCTACTGCTGGCAGGGGAGAATGCGAGCAACACACACTGGAGCATTGAGCAACGTGCAATCTTCTCCACCAGCTTCCCCATTGACGTTGATCATGGGAAGCCAGTAGGGAAGCTAAGAAATAACTGTCATTTTAACATAGGACGCTGCAACTGTCAGAGGTGTGACTGGTTGCCAGGCACCCAGATCACAATTATATTACCTCACGGGTGATGTGACAGCCAAAACTTAAAGAGTTCTATATCTCCTTTTTCAGCAGTGTCATAATTTCCATTGCTGAACATATGGTTGTTTAGTGAGGACTAACAAGGGTGTCAAACAGAAGGTCAGGGGGCCGGATCCGGCCTGCAGGGTGCTTAGATCTGGCCTGCAGGGCTGCCTTGGAAACAGTAAAGGACTGGCCCGCGGTGCCTCTGACAGTGAAAACAGCCCAGGAGGGCAGCACTTGGGCCCTCCCAAGCTCTGTTTTCGCTGGCAGAGGGTTGTAAGAGGCCGTCACAGTCAAAAACAGAACTCAGGAGCCCATTTTCTCTGGCAGAGCGCTTGGGCCACCACAGGCGCCCACGACAAGAGTGACATCAAGCAGGCCATGCCCCCCCCTGCTCCCCCTCCAAGGTCAAACACAACCCTGATGAGGCCATCAATGAAATAGAGTTTGACACCCCTGATCTATAACAACCTTTCTGGCTTTTGTGGACCGGGGAGTGGGGGGAATGGTTCCACACGACTGGTGGGCAAACACACATGCACGTTAGCTCCATTTGCACAAGTGATGGGCACTCACACCCACCGCTTGCACAAATGGAGCTGTGAGCACACATGCACTCTCCCACCACTTCCATAGTTCGGATTTTTTTAATGAGCCACAGCCCGGTACTGAGCCACAGTTCAGAGATTGGGGGGCCCCTAATCTATACATCAATCCTAAAAGGCAGAAGCCACTTATCACCTCAATATTTTCACTGTTTATTTTAAAGCAGGTTTCTGTGCTTGTTGTCATTGGTTTCTATTTAGTTCTATTTTTTCCCCCCACTGTGCTTTCACTTTCATCACTAAAGTTTAACAAAGGAGAGCTAAACAAACCAACAACACACACAAAAATAAAACTTAGTAAGTCCTGATTTGGTTTTAACCTGGCCAGGAACCAAAGTACAAAGTCCAGAGATTCTGCAAAAGACAAAGAAATCATTGGAAATCATTTCTTTACCAAAGCTGTGATCGCAGGAGAGTTAAAGTACAGGAGCAAAATAAGCTGACATGTCAAGGGAGCATTTTCGATTTTTTTAATGTCTTTTAGAAAACAATCCTTTATAAATAAAAAACCCAACTGAAACAAAATGCCAACCGAAAAGGCTACATTTATGTCTGTTGGATCTTTGGCCTGCCACACTTTCTATTATTCTACTATGCATTTTTCTATTGTGGGAAATTGGGAGGGGGGATAGTACAGAGTTGGAGATATGTAGCCATAACAACATTCTTTCTAGAATGCCAAGGTCATCCTTTGTCTTCGCACCTGACAGGAACTAGATGGGTGAACCTGCCAGCATGGCAGGGAGAAATTGGACCATGTGGTGGACTTGTGGGTGTGGAGGCAAGATCTTGAACTTTCAACTGGGTGATGAAAACCTGCAAGTCTTCAGATTTGGGTTTCCACAGATGTGCCAATGTTTCTCTCTTAATAAATTGGAACTTTGAGGAATGCTTTTCCTTGGAGTCTGATTTGATCAGGGATGATATTTGGAACGCTGACACTATTTGTAGCTCTGAGTTGAACTGTGAGGTCCTTGGTGCTCTATGAACTTGGTTGTTTCCTTGCAGATGTTTCATTACCCATCTAGGTAACATCATCAAGCAAGCTCAGAGAGGACCAGAGGCTCCACTGAATCATTTTTTTTAAACTTCAAAAGCCTGATACGCATTAATTAGAATTACAGGACCCCAATGCTTTGCATGGACACAATCCTGCAGAAAATTTGGGAGAATATCCTCTCTGCTAAGATCTTGGGCATTTATTAAGAAGGGTTTCTGTCTTAGAACAAAAATACCGTATGTCGCAATCTTGTTACTTGTTATGCAAGTAGTCCTCGACTTACAACCCCAACTGAGCCCAACATTTCTGTTAAGTGAGACATTTGCTAAGAGAGTTTTGCCCTATGTTACGGCTTTCCTTGCCATGGTTGTTAAATGAATCACTGCAGTTGATAAGTTAGTAGCCTGGTTGTTAAGTGAATCAGGCTTCCCCCTTGACTTTGCTTGTCAGAAGTTTGCCAAAAAAGGTGATCACATGACCTCGGGGCACAGCAACGGTCATAAGTATGAACCGATGGCCAACCAACTGAATTTTGATTACATGATACGGGGATGCTGCAAAGGTTGTAACTGTGAAAAATGTTCATGTCACTTTTTTCAGTGCCGTTGTAACTTTGAATGGTCACTAAATGAACTATTGTAAGTCGAGGACTATCTGTAATGGTTTAGGGCACTGGAGGATTGGTTCAAACACCATTCACCTAAAAAGCACTCCACATTATATCTAATTCAAGGGGCCAGAGTAGCAAAACACAGCCTGGCCCCGCTAAATTGTTCAGAAAGTGTTCGATACAGGTAGTCCTCAACTTACAATAACAATGGGAATCAAGTGGTGCAGTCGCTAAGTGACACACCACGTGATCCTATCTGATTTTATGACCTTCTTTGCCATAGTCATTAAGCAAAACATCACATAACCAACATTCCCACCAGGTTCCCCATTGATTTTGCCATCTGGGAAGATCTCTAATGGGGACCATGATCGTTGTAAATATGCAATATTTGGCAACCATCCAAATCAAAATCATATTAACAGAACAGAATAACAGAGTTAGACGGGATCTTGGAGGTCTTCTAGTCCAACCCCCTGCTCAGGCAGGAAACCCTACATCATTTCAGACAAATCCAGTCTCTTCCTAAAAACTTCCAGTGTTGGAGCATTTGCAATTTCTGGAGGCAAGTCATTCCACTCATTAATAGTTCTCACTGTCAGAAAATTTCTCCTTAGTTCTAGGTTGCTTCTCTCCTTGATGTGACCGCAGGGACATTGCAATGGGCCATAAGTGTGAGGATTGGTTGTTGAGTCTCTCATTGCAGTACCGTCGTAACTTTGAATGGTCACTAAGCAAGTGGCTGCAAATTGAGCACTATCTGTATTCCGCTCTCTGGATTCCTGATATAGTGTGAGATGAGGCTGAAGCTCCCACAGCTTAAAAATAAAGCAGGAAGCAGGCACATAGGACAACAAAAACCAGGAATTTTGACAAAGGGATTATTTAAAAGATCCCTTAATACGTTATTAAGGATCAAAGGTGAAATGTCATCAGAAAACAAAGTAGGCCCTCTGCTCAATGTAGGTGAAAAAACCCAGTCCCATCAACAGGCCTTGTGGCCCAGAAAGCAGGGGCTTTTGGAGAGGACCTGAAGCCCATTTACTCTTGGAGAGTCATTCAGGATCTAGCCTTGGAGACTTCTATCTCTGAAACTCAAGTGTTTTTCAAAGTTGGCCATTTTAAGATGTGTGGACTTCATCTCCCAGCATTCCTCAGCCGGCATGCTGTTTTAACCAGTGCCCTGATGGCCTCCTTGAGGAGGACATGGGGACCAGGGAATTCTGGGAGTTGAAGTCCACACATCTTCAAATGGCCTAGGTTGAGAAACCACGCATTTTACTTCCAGAGCGAAGCAACAAGAGAGAACTAATAAACCTCAGACAAAGTCCACACGGGGCCATGTCACAAGAAAGACAGATAACAGCTCTTGCCGAGCTGCTGCGCTTCACTCCACCCCAGCTGGCTCTTCTCATTTGCTTTGAAAAGAAGGGGAGAGACCGCAGGGTATTTTTAGCAGCCAAACCACAATAGAACAGTCACAAGTTCCCAGCAGCTTATTGGTAGAACTTTCTCCCTTCTTCTCAACACACACACGCACACGCACGCACACACACAGAGCGTTTTGGTTTTTATACACCGCCCAGCCTAGGAGGCTGGAAGGAAGGCAACCAACAAACGGTTGCAGAATATCTTCACACCATCTTTTCCCACTTTGTTTAGCAAAGTGCTGGATGGAAAATAAGGAAAGGGCTGTAATTTTCTTCTCTCCCAAGGCCCCAGAAGTGCAAATAGAAGGTAATTGTAGGCAATGCCATGCTCCAACAGGGATGGATGGATGGATG
>JANHFT010003270.1:622531-635956 GCA_032467955.1 Pseudoxenodon macrops | reverse complement strand
TGTAACTTGTTGCTTGTATCCTTACGACTTTTATTGATATTGTTTCCTGATTGCTTATTTGTACCCTATGACTATCACTAAGTGTTGTATCTTATGATTCTTGACAAATGTATCTTGTCTTTTTATGTATACTGAGAGCTTATGCACCAAAGACAATTCCCTTGTGTATCCAATCACACTTGGCCAATAAAGAATTCTATTCTATTCTATTCTATTCTATTCTATTCCTCAGGAATTCTGGGAGTTGAAGTCCACAGGTCATAAAGGGGCCAAGGTTGGAGACCCCTGATCTAGATTATCCCACAACTTTCCCATGTATGGCTGATTAGGATACAAGGCTGATCCATTCTATGACAGTAAGCTGCAACATTTGTTAAATCCTGTCCTTGAACATACCAGTTGACACCCTTTCTTGATTTTTAAGAGAGTTTTCAAAGCATTTTTAAAACCGAACTTTGGCTTTAAAAATAAATAAATCATTTGAGATATTTGCCTCTCTTGCTGGTTATACTTGACATTATCTTGCCTGTGGCTCAGTTACTGCTCAGGCAGCCGCTGTAGAAAACGAAATTATAAATAAATGATTATATTTTAATCTGATTATCGTGGATCATCTTTAATGGCAGTTAGGGCCGTATTTTTCTCATCCACTTAAATGAACCAGTGCCAGGGTTTAACGAACGAGGTTATTTTCTCGACCAGCAAGAACTAGCAAAATCCAGCACGCTTTGTTATACGTACTTATCATCAGCAAGTGTTGCAATGTGCAGTCCATCCTGACTGAAAGATACAGATCGGACCCAGCGGTCATTTGCTCCTCCAGCAAATATTGGAGTTGGAGGGGGAAACAGATGCCTGTGGATAAAAATGAAAGTTTATATCAAAGCTTTGGAAGCAGTTGCATCTTATTTAATTTTTAAGATCTACAACAGAGGTCCCTGGGATCTGTAACCAAGTGCCGCAGAATGAAGGAAGATGCAGCTCTCCCAGCTTCAATTGCAGAAGATCCCTTCCAAAATCTCTCCTTCCTTTTCAATTTGCTTCGACAGAAGCCAACATTTTAATTAGCATTCTTTTCTGTTTACTTTCAAAGAGGAAGAGACTTTGTCAAAAAGCATCTTAGGGGTACTTAACAACCTACAAAGTGTAGGCTAGTTTAAAGCAATGCACCGAACGATATGCAGGTAGTCTCTGACTTAGAAAAATAATTGAGCCCAAACTTTATGTTGCTAAACGAGACATTTGTTAGGGGAGTTTTGCTCCATTTTACTTTTTTGCCACAGTTGTTAAAAGTGAATCCTTGTTGTTTTTAAGTTAGCAGCACGGCTGTACAGTGAATCTGGGTTCCCCACTGCCTGTCAGAAGGTGATCACATGACCCAGGGACACTGCGACCGTCATAAATATGAGTCAGCTGCCAAGCATTTTGATCATGGCGATGTTACAGTGTTTGTAAGTGTTAAAAACACTCATAAGTCGGGGTTTTTCCACTGCTGTTGTAACTTCAGTCACTAAATGAACTGTTGCACGTTGAGGACCACTTGTATTGATGTGCAGAAATCAATAAATTACCACCAGCTTTAACCGTTCGCAGAATCCTAAGTCTCCAAAATGGGCCAGAGCTTTCCTATATTCTTTTGATCTCAAAAATGCTTCCCACCGGTGCCCCATAAGAAGCAGCCATCAGTGCTTATAGGTGTTCCCAAATTGTCCAGGGAGAGGTGTTTTTTTTTTTTTTAAAGGGGTGTGTGTGTCTGGGGTACAGAAAATCTCACGATGGAAAAAGAAGGGGAAAATCCACTCTGCATGAACAAAATTGAACACACCCTATTGTTCCCCTGCTGTCCTGGCTTTGCGCCTACCCATGCTGACTGGGGAATTCTGGGAGCTGAAGTTCGTACATCTTGAAGTTGCCAAAGTTAAGAAAGAGTGGACCAGACCAAGGCACAGGCTTACCCAAACTCCATCAATATTGCTCCAATATGGGGGTCCCAGATGTAGACGCGGGTGTCGTAAGATGCAGTAGCCAGCAAGGCTCCATCGGGGGAAAACTCACAGGCTACAACATCGTGGTGATGCCCCTCCAGTTTTCGGATGAGGGTGTATTTATCCATATTCCAAAGCAACACCTGTAATCAAAACAAGGCCATGTTATAGTTCTGCTCAATTCCAGAGGAATCATTTTCACACATCCCCTCCCCCACCCCTGATCTTTGTACTAGTGCTTGGTATTAAAATTAGAGGCCAAGCACGACGAACTACTACAATTAAAGAATACGCTCAGTGTCGTACTCAGAATTACAGAAATTAAAGTATACATGCAATGCTAACATATTAAAGCGTTATTCGTAATGTAAGCCAATAATATATAAAGATAAGTGTCAAGTGGAAATTTAACAGTGTAGGGTTTTTAACTGAATGGCATGTAATATTTATCTACTTTTAAAATAACCGTAATAGGGTTAAAGTACTAACCCCCCCCCCATTCTGTTCAATTATCTACCCCAAATTTAAGAAATATATATAGACAGAAAAAAAAGGAAGGTTAACATATTGTTACTCCCGTGGAATTCCCTGTGAGTTTAAGACCACTTGTTTACAAGAGGCTTGGATCGCCAACGACAGCCTAGGAAGAGAAACAGATACTGCAAGCAAAAACAGGTATTGTCACAGCCAAATGACATGACTTGGCAAAAACAGAAATTAATCCAAGTTATTAAAAGTATGCACATTTTAAGCTTACTTTTAAGCATAAAAATCAAACATTATTGCCAGGCTCTTTCCTTAAATAAGGTTTCAATAAATAAGCATTTCTACTGGCAGGCATGGCTCAAATACAGTTCACGTGCATTTAAATGTTTTGTCACATTGTGGTCAATTTTAAGCACGTCTGGGAGAATCTAACTATCAAATTTATACTACACACTTCTGTGTATTATCAACAGTTTAGTAACGAAAACAAATCTGCACAGAAGATGGGTTGTGGTTGTTATTTTAATAACACATTTGTTTTTAAATTACACATATATATTGTAAATCACTCTGAGCCTTAACACTAGACGATCGCACAACATGAATTTGTGCATAATATGTAGAGCAAGTAAGTTCTTTAAGTCTCTGTTATGTTTCTATAACAAAACTTTGTTAAATCAGCTACAGTAAACTGACAATTGCCTCAAAATTACAAGACTCCAGCATTCCGTAGGAATGGAAAACTAAAACATTAAAGTTGATAGGATTTTTTTGTTCTTTAAAAAAGGAGTCAGTGGCTCTCACCAATGAGAAAATAAAAAAGAAAAGAAAGGGGGGAAAAAAAGCAGAAGGTGGACATCAACCAGCACCTGCGTACGTACAGTACACCCTGCAGCCGAATGCAAGGTTACTTCGTCCTATGGTAAAGTTCGCCTCCAGCCTGGTAGCCGGAGGTGCCAATCTTTCTGCCCAGCTAACACCATTGTGCGCTTGTCTGAGTGGTGCCAGCTTACCCTCAATCACACCAATATTGCTGCCACCACCTGTGACAGGGAAAGCAAGAAGCTTATGGAAAACACACAGCCTAAAAGATCAAGGCATACATCCACATCTGTTCTGTTTAAGACTTTACCGACTAGTCTGCCCTCTCTATGCCGCTGCTTCATAATTTTAAAATATGTTCTCCCCCAACCCCCACACCATGCTAAGCTAAGCTGCTAAGCTTAGGATGGACAACTTGGTCAACGCTGAAGGCCACGGCAGAAGAATTTTAAAATTGACTAATAGCCACAGCACCCATGGAAAGCCAAAACATTCTTTTTGCAAGAATCTGGCTGGGGTAAGTCTGTGATTAAGAGCTGTGCAATTATGCAATGCCATGCAATCAATTCTGAAGCGGTGGCTCTGAAGTAGGATACAAAACCACACCCCAAACTCTTTTTCTGTTTTTGTTTTAAACAGGATCTGTTTTTTAAAAGAAATGTTTAACCCAAAAGCTTTACGATGGTGAATCTGGGCCATCCTCCCAGCTCATTGCAAGCCTTGGATTTTACTCATTATTTTTCCAGGCTTACAGCCAACCATTTATTTTAGAAATTTAACTTTTTGCAGGAAATGTAGAATTCCCGATCCCAACAAAACTCTTTTGACATATAAATAAGCCTCAGGAGACACAAGTTGCCCACCCGTATACGAGTTCAATCTGAAATTTATTATGGTATATATAAGAAACTCAAGTCTCACATATGCTTCTCAAAACTTAGTCCCACTGATTAAAACTAATGGCTTCCCCTCCCAAGCTAGTTCTACAACTTCCCGTCTTCACTCCCTGAGTCTCTCAAGATGTTTTTCCAATAGCATCACTGACCATTTGCCATCCGGACGGGACTATCCCATGTTAAAGAACAACTGGAGAGAATCAGGTTGGAGAAGGCCCCTTGTGTTGAAGATTAACTTAATTCTGAACTTTGCAGCAAGGCATTGCAATTTTACTTAAAACTAACATATATCATAGTAGCTCTTTACAAGGCACAAGGGTTGCTTGTAGTTAAATACCAACCAGAAATGCTATTGTATTATTAAATAGGAGAGCAGCCCAGGCTTTAGGAGGAAAATATAAGAGGCACCAAGAACAAAACATGTATTTCTACTAATATTAAACCATTTCTTCTTAAACTGGAATTTGTATTGTATTTATAAAGAATTATGGAACAGATGGAGACATGCAAAGATTCATTTTCTCTGAATCTAAAAGCAATGCAGTGTCAGCTCAGTAACACATAACTGAGCAACCTTATGCTAATTACTGTAAATATTTTGGTCATGCAGATCCTCACATCATCATCAAAGCAGCATGACGCCAAGCACAAACATATTTTTATTTTAAGATTCCAAATTATTCTTTGCTCACAATCGAAATACAAGCTGAAGATCATGAAACTTTGATACCTACTGTTTTATTGGTTCCCACAGAGCAGAGGATGGAAGAATCAGGAGAAAAAGCACAGCTATACACCCAGTTTGGGTGTCCTCTTAATACTTTCATCATATTTCCTGGAAAATTAGAGAAGAAAATGGATTGGTATCAATCACTCTCTGAATTATAGTGATTTGGAGCTTTGTAAGTTAAACTAGTTGCACACTTAAAAAGATGGTTTTAACATCACAACCAACTAAAAATGATGAAAAATCCAAATGTCAAAATATTATATCATTGGTGAATATACTAGCCCAGATCTTGTCATGTTCCTGATGGTAGCAGGAGACTGGTCATTCTTTAAAGTGAATAGAAAAAACAAACAAACTCAGCTTTCCATTTTCTCACCAAGAAGGTGGTGCCATTTAATAAGCAGCAATAACTTTTAAAAGTGAATTGTAGCCACTTCCCTACAAGTAGGGAATCAAATTTCAATATATCTAAGGTTAAACCAGGGTGGGTTTCACAGGTACAGAACGTCATTTCAAAATTCCACTCAATTTATTTAGAACATGCTGCTGTTACTGAATAAATGGCTCCCTGGTCTTTTATCATCCCTTGTAAGTAAAAGGCTCTGTAATGTATTTCCTGCCAAGGACCACATGTAATCTTTAAGAAGCGTGCTACAAGGTACAAACCCAAAAGGGCTAGGTCTTTTATATGCCTTAATTTAAATTTAAGATAGTATAACAATTTGTGATATATTTGTTATATTACAACAGTGGTGACTTTTAGGAGAATTAGAACACCCAAGATTTTGGTGACTGTAGGCTCTATAACACAGTTGTCCCTTTCCCGAAAACATACCATCATCCTTTAGGTCCCACACTCGTAATGTTTTATCTCTTGAGGCCGATACTAGTATCAGGCTGCCATCAGGGGCAAAAGTCAAGTGTCTGACAACTTCAGTATGGTCCATTAAGTTAAGGAGGAGCTTCCCTGTTGGAAAAATGCATTTTAGTCTTCAAGTTGAACTTATGTCTATGTGCTTGATATTCCATAGTTAAGGCAGACAGGACAAAGATCACCCTATGAAATTAGCTCAAGATAGTTTTAAATTGAGAAGCTGTAATAGTTTCCTTTTCTCTATTATAACTTTGAACATAATTCATATACATTTATAAATCTTGAAAAGTAATTGTAGTATCCAATGCCATGAAACCCAATTTTTTTAATTGTCTCTGCTTACACGCAATTGAGTGCTATTTTATGTTTTATAATAGTTTAATTTAAAATATTATATTTTATAATATTAATATAGGAAGTTTTAAATCAAATGCACATGCAACACTGCCTACAATTTCTACAGAATGCTCTGTAAATTCTTTGTGGCAAAAAAAGAAGAAGATTTTAGGTGGTATAGGTTTCTACATTTTTTAGCCAAAATAAGGAGTAAATTATTGTACTGAGCCTTTGAGAAACAAAATGTATCTATTTTACCCTCATCCTCCAGAATTCTCACTGCCCAAAATAGGGCTGCAACCTTTGGAGAATTATCAAAATGTTATAGTTAAAATGCAGACTTAATCGTCAAATCTATGTTGCCACACAGGATACGCTTGCTCCAGCAGGGATGAGTAGCCATTCTACATGCACTTTGTTACCATGAGGTGGGCATTTTCACAAAATGGCTGCCTGAGAAAACTTGCTTATTCATAAAATGGCTGACAGGTTAGCCATAGCCAGTTACACAAAAGCCATTTATCAAGAGGGTGAATTAGAGGACCAAGACATTCTCTACTGTTATAATGGGATCTTTGTGGGACCAACACCCCACCCCCCATAAATAGGAGGTTTCCCCTATTAGAAACAGTTTCCTAGTTAAATAATCAGGAGCAGAGAGATTGATGGGTAGGAAACACAAACATCAGAGAATTTAATATCCCAAGGATGTGCACAAAACGGAACAAATCACTTTAGGAAGTCCTGACGAACCACTCAGGGTTGGCTATCGTTCGGCATAAAAAAATCTTACTGTGGTTCCAGATTTGGTCTGGAGAAAAACATACACACAGGGATTCCAGAATTATTTTTCAAAGTAGAAGACCAGTGCACCAATATTTCTCACTGGCTTATCCTAAACTCTAATTTTCCTAGCATCATTTCTTTTCTCCACCATCTCGCAACCTCCCACAACTTTGGGGTTACCTTGCTCTCTACCTTCCCCTACGGACACTCCCACCTGGACAATTCCAGTTCAGTCTGTAGCTGGAACAATCCCCACCCCCCTTTCTCTCTTATCCAGACCAAACATGCATATTATAGCTTTTATGTGAACCACCCAAAACCAGCTGTGCTTGTACAGAACACTTTGTGCACACATTATTTTGCACGCTTTCTCTGTGTTGCCTGTGACCTTCATGGCAGTCCTTCAAATATTTGAAGGCAGTTATTGTACCACCCCTGGTTGTCTTTTTCTGATGCTGAACAAATCCAGTTCTTTCACTATCTCTGGTGATAACTAATGAGGTATTTACACATTATGTTTATTTTGTTTTTTTAAAGAAACTTTTGATCCCAAACAGGCCTCCTTTAAGTCAATATACTTGAGTTATCTACTGGATAAACTTTATAAAAAAGTGCCAGGATAACTTATCTCCCAAGCAGTTTCAAGATTTTAATTCAAAAGCCTCTGGTTCAACATTTAAGGTTTATGCAGCACAATGCTGTTTGTATTTCAATTTTGAAGAACTAGGCATCATTGTATTCAGATTAAATAAAAGTTAAACTGGACAAAAATTACAGTTGCAAAGACACTTTTCAGGAAGTGAAATGATTTATACTAAAGGAACCCATACAACAGTGGCTCACAAGTAACAAGAGTCTTTTCACTTATTGTATGCCATTCTTGCTCCTCTTCTAAATAAAAAATATGAATGCTTCTCCAGATATCACTAGTTTCCTCTCAATTCCAACCAAGAAGTATTTTGTTACTTATTTATTAAACAAATGTATATAGCCTCCCAACTCACATATAGGTAACTACCGGCAGCCTACAAAATTTTAAAAATCCATTATATAATAAAATCCATTGTAACACCCCACACCCACTCCCAATGGCAGAGATAACACAATCAAATTTGCCATTTGATTAGCTCCATCACCATCCGTGATGCCCAGGCCGGTTGACAAATTTACGTTTTAGGGTCTTTCAGAAAAGCAGCAAGGAGGGCACAAATGTACCTCGGGGAGAATGTTCTATAAAGAATGGGCCACCACCGAGAAGGCCCTTTATTATGGTCCCACCAGATGATAATCTCCAATCAATGGGACCTATAATACGCCATTGTCTTCCTGTTCTGGTAGCTGAATAGAAGTAATAGAGGAGAGGTGGTACTTCAAATAACCTGGTCCCAAGTCATGTAAGTGTAAGACTGGTGGAAGCTGTACTATGGCAACATGTGAAGGGGGCTAATATTGTTATTTTAGAACGAAAGCAAGACACATGAGCTCTGTCAAATTGTCCTTCCTTACCTGTATAGGCATCCCATATTTTGATGCGTCCATTGGCTAAGCCTGTTGCTAATAGAAGCTGGTCTTGACCAAATTTGAACCGGTGCCATTCTATATTCACACAACGACTCTGTTTCTCAGGTACTGATGATCCAAATGCAAGACTCCAGACTATGTCGCCACAATCTATGACCTGCTCACAGGGCTTGTTTTTCTGGTCGCCATCACTGTTCTGCCTTGAAAGCTTGGAATGATTTAAGTTGGCAAAATTCTTTACACCGTGCAATGAGCTGTAGGTGAAAAAATTAAGGGTAAATGTTCTGCAAGAGCAAGGTCCTAGAGGCATGCCAGTTTATTTAAATATCCTTTTATAAACCGTTATAACATTCCAGCCCTTTGGACTTTTAAATCCCAAGGATCATCACTGGTTTTCTAGTAAACTCATATAAAAACATTAGTGGTCAGCAGTCAACACTAACATCAATCACCCCATAATATTGCAATCCAGTGTTTAATACATGAAGAAAGATGATGAATTTTAGCTAGAAGAAAGCATTTTCTCTCTATCCCTAAGAAACAGGCCCCTGCTTTAGACAGAAACAAAGCAGAGGGCATATCAACGCCAAGGTAGAATTAATCCATGTCTTCTAAATTCCAATCCAAATGTCAACCCATGGAACTACAACTAGCTTGCTTTATCAGGAGGAAGTATGATTAAGACGAAGAACCACATCCTTTTCTTTAGTTCCCACAATCCTTTGAGGAAGCACTCTCTAAATCTTATTGGATTAGATCAGGGGTGTCAAACTCGCGGCCCGGATGCATCACGTGCTGGCCACGCCCACCCCACTTTTAACAAAGGGGAAAAAAGTCATGATATGTCATGTGATGATGCGAGTTTGAACACCCCTGGATTAGATACTCTCTTCTGTTTAGAACAGAGCAGCCTTTCCTAACATGAGGGATTTGGGGAATTTATCCCATATTATTTAGAAGACCAAAAGGTGAAGAAGGTTAGAACAGGTAATCCCCATGAAACCAATGAGGAAACACACAACAAAACATAAACCATATTTTTACTACTGTATAACACTGTGGTAAGACATAACACAGCTGCTTGGAAAGTGCAGTAGTGCATTATGCAGACTTAGATACTGTGGTTTTAAATTACACTTAATGCATCATGACAAGCTATGTTTAAGCAAATCATAATCTAGCACAATGTATATATTCAGGCAAAATATGACTGAGTTCAATCTGCTATCTTTCCCTGATATTATATTTAATTTGAATCTTTAAAAATTCCGTAATAGGAAGACTGTAGAAAGGTCTCAGACAAATAAACAAATAGACTTTTCTAAGCCAGCCATACTCACAAGTTCTTAAGGCACTGAGACCAGGGGACAAGCTTTACTATGCGATGGCCTTGTGACCAAGCGAAGTAGGAGCCATCTGGAGCAAAAGCAACTGTCCAGTTTTCACGGCCACACTTCTTATCAAAAGGAGAACTTGGAGCTAAGAGTTCTCCTACTGTCCGTGACCTTCCTAAAAAAAAATAAAGTTCATCACTTGTCAGACATTCAATAGGTTCAACTTCATACCAGAAGTTAAATGTTTTGAACAACTGTGCATGGGTAATCTGATTCCGCTTTCATGTTACACAGGTACAATTCCCCACAACAGCAGAATATAAAAATATAATATATAAACAAACAATTTCAAAGTCAGAAACATAATAAACAACATAAATCTAAGCATAGAATCTAAGCATATAAAAAAGAAACTGGCTTGTCTGTTTCAAAAATTACAAGGGACAAAAAGTTGCAATTCCTCCTGCTACCACATGCAGCACAAGTTAGACACCACAATTGAAGATCAGAAACTACCAGTATGTGTGGTTTTTTTTATTATTATTGTTGTTGTTGCTGCTTTGAGTCAGATGAGGCTTCTGATGATGACTACACAAGTCAAATCCATGAAGGTTTTGGGTAGCATTTTTGGAAGTGGTTTGCCCTTGTTATCTTCCAAAGACAGAGCGAGTGGGACTGGCCCAATCACCCAGCCAGGTGGTTTCATGCCTAAGGTAGGACCTGAACCCAGGTTTCTCTGCTCCTAGACTAGCACTTTAACCATTGGACCAAACTAGATGTAGCAACTGGGAAGTAATTTATTGCACTATTTATTGTATTCAAATACTATAATTTAAAAAACTTTAGTATCTAAAACATAGTAGCTTTTAATAATGTAAACAATACAGTCAAAAGAAAAACTTTAATATCAATGAAGTGTCATATCACTTTGCAGATCATTTTACAAAAGCAAATAATTTGCATCCTGAGGTTTTCAAGCAGTCTTGTTCCTTCCAAGGACTTGTGAAATTGGCTGCAGAAGTTTTAGTAACTGTTTCTATACTGAGATAATTCATCCATACTCCCTGAAATTATGATTTGTTTGCTGCAGCAGATCTAAAGTTAATCTTAAAGATTAACAAAATTATCAAAAAGTCAAGGTACAATCAATTTATTCACCTTTAACATGTCACAATTTGCATTTCAGTTGGATTCTCATATCTGAGTCTGTTACTTTAAAATGGACCCTCTGTTTTTGTGTGTACTGTATGCTATAATTTCTTGGGAAGGGCCAGCAGCATATTATGGAGAACACATAAATTGTCAGAAAAGGAAAATTGAAATCATACTCATGAAAGGATATATCCATGATATATCAAATGTCTACGGAGATTCTTAGTCATCCAGGTCATGGTTGTCCCAAAGGTGTCTTTCAACAGGCAACTGGACTTTCTTGTTTTCTTCTTGGAGATGTTTCCCATCTAATCCAAGAAGCTTATTCAGTTCTCTTCTTCAGAACTGAAGAAGCTTCTTGGATGAGAAGGAAAATGTCCTCAAGGGGAAAAAACGAAGTCCAGTTGCCTTTTGAAAACCACCTTTGGAACATGGTACAGCAAGCAACACAGAGTATTACTGGCTATTATGCAGGCTGAAGGTAGCATTTTATGCCTTGCCATTATCTATAGATGCAAGTACAGCCAGAGATAAAAACTCTTTAACCTTCTGATACTTATTCCCTTTTGACGCCAGCCTCTTCCTCTCCCTTACCTCCACTCCCATGTTACTTGTCTTGTGATTGGGCTCTAAGTCCACTCCCACCCGCCTCCATTTCAATTTGGAACCCAAGTATAAACCACAGGTAATTTCGTTTTCTTCAGCCTTGGTTTCTCCAGACGGCCTAAACCACCAATCCCCTCTTCCAATCCAAAAATAGGGCCACCATGAACTCATTCTCCAGATGCCTCCTGCCAGCTGAAAAGCTCCATTCGACAATTACATTTGCTCAACAGCCAGCATGACCATCTCTTCTCCGGACATGTTGGGACTACAGTCCACGTCATCTTTATTTTAGTGTGCAAAGGGGGAATGGTGTGAACTACCTTTCTATAACTGCAGACACTACAAGCACTTGATTCTGACCACAAAGGCTCTACTGTCAACATGCCCCACCTCCCCGTCAATCATCACACCAACCCACATCCTTCAAATAACTGAGGGGTCAGGAGGAGTCTCCTTAGCCATTATTTTTAGAATTAATGGGCAAAGCAAAAGATTCTTACAGCGGAGCTATTAGGGTCACCATAACCTTTCTCCCTATAAATGTAGGGCTCCTTCCAATATCCACCCAGATGCAATTCCTCTGAAATGGGTTGGATCATTCCTATTAAGGCAGAAGCTGCAAGCCCACATCAACTTCCTCTTCTTTCCGCTTGCAAACAGCTTGGCTTTCTTTTCCCTTGTATATGATTATAGGTAGTCCTCAACCTACAACCACAATTGAGTCCAATATTTATGTTAAACGAGAAATGTGTTAAGTGAGGCTTGCGCCCATTTTATGACTTTTTTTGGAGGGGGGCAGGTTTGTGAAGTGAATCAAAGTTGCAAAATTGGTAACATGGTTATTAAAAGTGAATCTGGTTTCCCCACTGACTTCGCTTGTCAGAAGGTTGCAAAAGGGATCTCCGGGACACTACAACCGTCATAAATGTGAGTCAGCTGTCAAGCCTCTGAATGTAAATCACATGACCATGGGGATAAAATACAACGGTCATAAGTATGAAAAATAGTCATGTCCCTTTTTTCCAGTGGCGTTGTAACTCTGAATGGTCGCTAAATTAACTGTTATAAGTCGAGGACTACCTGTAATTCCTTTTAAGACACACCGAAGTGCTGACATCTGCATTTATACGATACAAATACACCCATGCCCCAACAATTCCTATTGCGCACCATTATTCTTTCCAGGAAAACGAAGCTTTTGTTCCTACGGCAGCATACTCTATGGCATTTAAAATATTGTCTTTAAAAATAAAAATAAAGTGGCGTTAAGGGCTAGCCTAGACAGACTGCCCTTCCCCAACCTGGCGCCCGCCAGACTTATTAAGAAGCTCTCATTATTTGTCTCCCCAGAGACCAAACCGTGACTGAGACCAACATCAGCTGCAACCCAAATAATCGGGAAAATGCCAGACGGAGAAAATCCACCTTACTTACCTGGTAAGTAAGACCGTCCCCAATAAAATTAATGAGATTTCGTTAAGCAAGCATGCACAACATTGAAACTACTTTTTCCCCCCTTCTCAAACAGGTCGGTCGATCTATACACACACTCAACGGATTTTGTCTGAACCGTCCCGCCGTTTATTAACCATAACGTTTATTAACCATAACGTTTATTAACCATAACCCTGGCAACGAAACATTTTCTTTAAAAAAAAGAAAAAACCACGTGAACGGGCTCTTTCTTACCAATGAGATTCTCGTTAACACTCGGAGGAAAGCTGGCCATCTACGGAGCGGCTCTTCACTCCGGCTCTGAACAAGGGTTTTTTTAAAAACAAAATAAGAGGCAGATCTGCCAACCTCTCCCACTCGCAGCCAAAGAAAGACAGACAAAATGGCCGACGCGGGAAGCATTATAAAGAGGGGGCGTGGCATGGCGGATACCCGCCAAAAC
>JANHFT010003270.1:570874-582449 GCA_032467955.1 Pseudoxenodon macrops | reverse complement strand
AGGAAGAGGAATAGCACTTAGACTTATATACCGCTTCACAGTGCTTTTATAGCCCTCTCTAAGTGGTTTACAGAATCACCTTATTGGCCCCAACAATCTGGGTCCTCATTTTACCCACCTCAGAAGGAGGGAAGGCTGAGTCAACCTGGTGAGATTCGAACTGTCGAACTGCAGCTAGCAGTCAGCTGAAATAGCCTGCAGTAGTGCACTCTAACCACTGCGCCACCTCGGCTGTTGACCCTCGACCCAGAATGAAACTGGGTTCCTTTCATGCATGCATTTTTAGTGGCCAATTCGGACCCACGACTGTTATAATTTTACCGCTAGCAGTTCCTAAGAGTCCTTAAGGAGAAAAAAAAATATATCCGATGGGCATTGGGTACAATGCCACCCTTAAGTAAAAGAAGACTTTGGACTGGACTCTTCTTAAAAGCCTCCAGGGATGGATCACCCACAACTTCTGAAGGCAACTTCTGTTCCAGTGATCACACGTTGGGTATGGCGTTCCAGAAGACTTATACCAGGAAAGGCTCTTCTCCTGGAGAATTCCTTGGCAGACATAAGCCTTTTGCCAAGGTGAGTCAGGTGGGTCAATCCCATCGGGGTGACAACAGCTTCACAGAATTATTACACCTTTAATATAAACAGCCGGCTGCAAACGTCTCCATTATCATTGAAAAGACCCATCGCTGGATGATAGGAAGGTGGTTAAGAAGGACACGTAAAGGGGAAAAAAAAACCCCACTCTTATTTATTTCTTGTTAATACTCATCTCCTGGGCTTCTATGTCATTCTCCCATTGCCAACTCTGCGCAACAGACACGCCGCTTTTCATAAATCAGGCTAAAACCAAAATGACAATCCATCAATCACGTTGGGGAGAAACCGAAGGACAGGAAATCAATAGAGCTAAACGTTTTTTGGGGAGGGGGGGGGATGGATATCAATTGCCAAAGTCAAAGCCTTCCAGTGACGGGGGGAAGCATATGACAACACTTTGCAACCCGGAGGAGTTGGCGTGAGCCAAGTTTTAATGGTCTTTCTTCTTCCAAGCAAGAGGGATGGGAGTTGGAGATCTTGTAAGAAGATCTGGGATTGTTCTGACCTAGGCTTCCTGATAAATAATCAAGCACAAACGGAGTCCACCAAAAACCTCTTTTTTATTTTCAACAGCTGTGAGTTACGTCCATTCACAGCCGTAATGAGTCCCCGCCAATGTTATTAAATCTGACAAAAGTCTTTTAGAAGAAGGCTGGTCAACCAACCCTTAATCTTCCTTGGCCCGCTGCCAACGTCCTAACTGGCAAGGAGCTGCTCGAGATCAAACAAAACACGGAGGCCGAACGGAGCTGTTGAGATACACCGACTGGAATTGAACCAAGTTGCTTCCTGCAACGAGCACCTCCATGCAGTTCCATTTTATGTCCTATGGGAGGGGGGCCAATCATCTCCAAGCCTTACTCCTGAGTAGCCCTTTTTCCTCCTCAGCTGTTCTTGCCTTCTGGCAGCTCTGCGCATGCGTGCGTTGGGAATAGTCTCCCCCTGTTCCTCTGCCTCGCTCATGTCAGCCTCCGGAGGCTCTGGAGTCAGCACAGATCGTGGTAAGTCGAGGATTACCTGTAGCGTGAAGGACGTTACCTCCCCAGGGTACAGGCGGACCCTCAAAAAGACAAGGTTGCATTCATTGTCCCTTTGGTGAGGGCTTCTTCAGCTTGGGTTAAGCCAATCTGCACGCCCACAATTCAATTTATCTCACATGAAGAGGAGAGGAGGGGGGGAAAGGGGAAAAATAGTTTCTGACGCGTGGTCTCCTTCGTGCCCTTCAACCTGATCGAGCTTCAACCCTGGGCAAGGGCTATGTTGGAAGAGTGTATAAATTACAAAGGGGCAGAAACTGAGAGGCTGCAGATGGGGAGGGAAGGCTTGCCCAGAGGGAAAACCAGGTTAACAGGGCTACGTTTCAAGCAAAAAAAACAAGCCTTGTCATAAATATTAAAGGCTGGATTTCGATGAGAGCGGCATTAAAGCTTTTTATTTTGTCTTCCTTCCTTTCTTTCCTTGTGTCTCCGCTTTTAATATATAAAGAATAGATAGAAAAAAAATGTAGTATTAATAGCATGATTAAGATACGAGGTAAGATCAGGAGAGAGGTTGATAACCACCCAGTTGGAAAAGTTGAAACCATGTTTTCTATGTTTGTTATGATTGTATGTTTATGTTTATGTATGTTTTATTTTATTGTTTATCACCTCCGACTGAGGGGGTGGTTTTTTTAAAATGTATAAAATTCAATAAAACTATTTTAACAAAAAAATAATAATAAAGTAGCTGTGAAAAAGATCCAGACTGGAAACATTTCTCATATTGAAGTAGAAAAAGCCGGCGTTTTCTTGGTGTCTTTTCCCAACTCATCTCCCAAGCTTTTCTGATGTCCTGAACATTCACCATTGGCATATATTTAAAGCTTTAGGATAGCCAGGCCAGTGGTGGGTTGCTGCCTGTTCAAATCGGTTTGCTAGAACTGGTAGCGGAAATTTGCCCCCACTCGCCAAATCGACAGCCAGCTAGCCACGCCTCCAAACCAATCCTCTGGCCTTGAAATCGGTACTCCGGGATGAAATAGCCTTGAAAAGAACCCTATGCGCAAAGCCGCCTGTGTATGCGCTGAGGGTTGTATACCCGGAAGCGACTGGGGTCTGTGTGTTTGCTATGCTTGCACGCGCGCACAAAACACACACTTTCGGCGTGACCCGAAACGGTAGGGAAGGTAAGAGGAATCCATCCCTGGGCCAGGCCATCCAAAAGGATACAGGACAGAAACAAATATTTTCATCCAAATAAATTCTGGTTGTAATTCAGTCCAGTCTAAATTAGGAAGCAGTGATGAGCTTCTGGATTGAAAGTTGACTGAATAACAGAGTTGGAAGGACACCTTGGAGGTCTTCTAGTCCAACCCCCTGCTCAAGCAGGAAACCCTACACTACTTCAGACAAGTGATTATCCAACATCTTCTTTAAAACTTCCAGTGTTGGAGCATTCACAACTTCTGAAGGCAAGCCATTCCACTGATTAATTGTTCTCACTGTCAGGAAATTTCTCCTTAGTTCTAAGTTGCTTTTCTCCTTGATTACTTTCCATCCATGGCTTCTTGTCCTGCCTTCAGATTTTGTTTTGTTGTTGTTGTTGTTGTTGTTTGGTTTTTGGTTGTTTTAGTTCAGGGGTGGGTTCTAAATTTACCTTGATGGCGGTTTGCTGCCTCCCGTGCCACGTGGGCGCTCGTGCCCACGCACCCCTGTGCACGTGCGCAGTAAAAAAAAGCCCCAAAAATCTTTTTTTTTAAAGGCCAAAAACAAGATGGCAACGCATGCTCAGTGCCAGAATTCGGCTTCTGCGCATGCGCAGAAGGAAAAAAAATATGGGGAGAAAAAAAACATTCCCCCGCCAAAAAAAGGCCGAAAACATGATGGTGACGCATGCGCAGTGCCGGAAACTCGGTTTCTGCGCATGCGCAGGGAAAAAAATGGGAATTTGTTTTTTTTTTAAATCCCCAAAAAAGATATTGGTGCCCACGGAGCAACAGAACCAGCTCCGTGATGTCACCAGCGGCCTACTATCTACTGGGTAGAACCGGTCTGAACCAGTAGGAACCCACCTCTGGTTTAGTTGTCCTGATGTTTCCCCGGCAGCTGTGGGTTTTTTCTTCAGAAGCAGAATGAGCTGCTTTGCAGTAAACCTTTTTGTGGGCTGACAGGCAAAAATGCTATGATGAAGCACCACAAAATAGCAGCGCATTCATCGTTCAACCCAAAAACTCATCATTGGTTCATTGATGGCTATGAAAGACTACACACCAAGTATACTCTATGCTTCCCTTTTAGGTGAAATAGCCAAGAACAGCCAAATATTATTTCAAGGAAGTCTAATTTTGCCGGCCTATTAATTTATTAAGTGATCCTCAAGTTCATTCACAACTTGTGAGGAATATTTCACATTCCAGCTGACTTTCAGTCTTTTAGTTTCCTCTAAATTTATTTTAACAAAGCACAAGGGTGGGGGGACGGACGACTTTCTCTTGTTGATCTTGTTTATCTCCAGGAATAGGAAATCCTCTTGCTATGTGAAACATCTTGGTTTTGTTCTTTTGTGGTTTTTTTTTTAATACAGTAGCTACATTAACTTGATGTTCCAACAGGGGAAGAAATAACTATAAGCAATGTTGTCCAACCGGTGCAGAATTTCCCCTCCCTTAATCCTCAAAGAACATGGCCTTCATCTGGATTACGGGAGTTGAAAGGTCCAACACTTCCATTCCCATAATCCACACTTGGAGAATGATCCAGACTTCAGTAAATGGGACATGCAACAGCATTTTACAATGAAGTGGTTTCTTTCAGTTTAATGAAAAGAGGGACTCGGGGTGACATGATAGCAGTCTTCCAATATCTCTGGGGCTGCCACAAAGAAGAGGGAGTCAAGCTATTCTCCAAAGCACCTGAGGGCAGGACAAGAAGGACGGTCTAATCTTTTTATTCCCATGATGCAGAAATCTTCCATTCAAAGTTATGTTCATGCAAATTCTTTTTTTGTATGTTTATGCTTCCAGGCCTTGCTTGTGCTTCATCAATTAGACAGCATTGACTTGTGGAACCCTGATGCACCCATCGAAACATTCTGGGAAATCAGGTCAGTTCAGACTCACCACTGACTCCTTTTCCTGGACTTTTGTATCGAGTCATTAATCATCCCATTGACGTGATTAAGATTGGTTGCAGGTAAATGGCGTTTCCATAGAATAGCAGAACAATAAAACAGTATTGATTCAGCAGACGAAACAAGATGGCAGGTAAAAGATTAGCAGAAGTGAATATTTGTAGCTCAGGGTTGGACTGTGGAGCCCTTGGTCCTCTTTGTTTGTTTTTTTGCAGACATTTCATTACCCAACTAAGTAACATTGTCAGTGCTAGAAGGGAATGGGGTTTGCTGCAAACTAGCAAACTACAAATGATGATGTTACCTAGTTGGGTAACAAGAGCACCAAAGACCCCACAGGAAAAAAACCTTGTCTGCCAAAACAAAGGACTGCCTTTTTTTTTTTATTGCTATCTGTTGCAAAATAATCAATCCATTTCAAATGTTTTTCTTGCAAAACAAGCAACAAATGGGTGGGAGCTTTGTGAAGCAACCCATTCCACAATTTGGGGGACAACTATGGAGAAGGCAATTTCATAACTTTTGTTCAGCCGCTTCCTTTCCAAGGCCTCCCCATCAGTTCCTGATGGTCAAGAAAAATTGATCTCTAAAATATCCTGCATCCAAAGAACTTGGGGCTTTTGAACGTTGCCGCCCATTTGTGTTTTCAGATAGATTGGGGAACTAGGGCACTGCTACAAGGCTAGCCTGGGTCTGTTAATGCAAATCCTGCAATTCTTTGGTCAGACTGGAGCTTCTGAGAATTCCTCAGAGAGATCAATAAGTAGAATGCACAGCAATAGTTCTAATCTATAAGGTATATAGTTGCAATAATGGACAAGTGCGATGTTGTTGGGGAAGAGATTCAGTTGCTGTCTTGGTTAGGGAAGGGTAGTCATGCCGATGTCTGAAGATCTGCCGTTAGGCTGAGTCTAGGAACTTCCAGATCGTAAACCTGATGGCTTTTTTGGGGAGAGTCTCATTTGGGGATAAACACATTCCTGTTACATAGATTATCTCCCAAACAAAACTGAATTAGATAATTTGTTAAAAGAAGCTGTTTTCTGAACAGCACCCTGAAGATCCCGATGGACATCTGCCTCAGAGGTGGGTTCTTGCCGGTTCAGACCGGTTTGCTAGAACCGGTAGTGGGAATTTCCCCCTGCTTACCGAACCGGCAGCGACAGCCGGCTGGACACGCCCCCGAACCAGTGCTCTGGCCGGAAAACAACCCTCTGCGTATGCGCAAAGCCTTCTGCGCACGCACAGAGGGTTTTCACACAGAAGTGACGATGGTGCGCGCATACGCACTTCCGATGCGATTCTGAATCGGTAGGGAAGGTAAGTAGAACCCACCCCTGATCTGCCCCATCTCCCTAAAGGCAGAAAACCCAAAAAAAACACAGCTTGGAATCCTGGAATTTTGCATGGGATGAAACCTCCATCAAAATATTTGGGATCCAGACCAAGCTTATCTTTCATGGACAAAGGCGAAATTCTGCTTGCTGACCAATGCAGTGTTTTAGAACAAGCGTACAGCCAGTTCTCAACTTATGGAACCCAAATTTTTCTGTTTCTGAGCAAGACAGCTGTTAAGTGAATTTTGCCCCATTTTAAAGATCTCTCTTCCCACAGCTGTTAAGTGAATCATTGCAGTTGTTAAACTAGTAACGTGGTTGCTAAGTGAATCTGGCTTCCCCATTGACTTTTGCTTGCCGCTCGAATACTGCAACCATCATCAATACGTGTCAGTTACCAAGCACCCAAATTTTGATCACACGACCACTAGGATGTTACAATAGACATAAATATGAAAAACTGTCATAGCTCACTTTTCTGCTGCTGTTGTAACTTTGAACAGTCACTAAACAAATGGTAAGTCAAGGACTACCCGTAATATATTTTTCTCAGTCTAAAACCATCAAAACTGTGTACCGGTTGTAGCATTGTTTATTATACTTTTCTCCCTGTGGAGTGCTCATCTTAGATTTGAGGGTTGCAATATTACACAGCTATATTATGAGGACAACTATGTATTGCTTTGCAGGTTGCCTATTTTTGAAAAGTCTTTTATGTTCTAAAAATGAGAAGATGCCAAAGTACGTTGCTATAGTATAGTTTAATGTCAAGCTTAGCAACTGAATTAATTTCATGTAGGTATTTATGTGCAGTATATTACATGGAATGCTTTAATGCTATTTGGGGATTGGGGTTGTGTTTCTTTTCTTTTAACCAAAACAACATATTTTGTAGACTTTCCTTTTATATTTCATTTCTTTTAACAAGTGAAATTAATTTTCAAAAGGGTTACAAATGTGGATTCACGAGAACTACAAACTTGTAGAAGAAAAATAGGGAGTACTTCTGCTACCTTTCCCCCCCTTTCCCCCCCTTTCCTTCTCACATTCTTAAGCTGCAGACAAGGATGTTTTTGAGATTAAAACGATACAAAATTACAAGCACCCAATATTTATTTAATGGCTACTCCTGCCAATTCTTCATAAGAACGAAGAATGCAGGATGTCTTTCAAAGCTCGTAAGGGATATGTTTTGTGCTTTCACCTCTTAAACTTACCAGAAACAATTCTCAACCCGTGACACATTGGTGTGAATTGTGGGTGAAACGGCTTCCTTCTAGTGTTTTGTATCAACATTTATAGATTTGCAAAGATCTTATCATTTTCTACTCAGAACTGTGAGCCCCGACTTTGGATCTGCAAAAAAAAAGGATCGAGCAAATTAAGGGTTTTCCTGGGGTAGTTGTTGCAGTTTGTGGGATTTGGAGGAGAGGCAAAGACAAGAGTGGGCAGAATTGGGGAAATTGTCAATTGTTGTCATGACTATTGCAGTGAACAACTTCCTTAAAAATGTTGCCTTGGACAGGACAGGATGCTCTGATTGACGACTGATTGTGGCTGTTTTCTTATTTGCATGTTCCTGAAGTTCCCAAATGCTATTTTGTATATGCAAGAGACTAACGAGCAATCAGATACTCAGCAGCACGGAAATCCTCAAATGGTTGCGAGAGATTTTGATCTGCAGGAACAAATTTCTTCTGAAAAACAAAGTAAGTTGAAAGCCTAAATCTCAGAGAGGCTTGCAGTTAGGGATTGTTGTTGCTGCCTCTTGCTCTACTTACTAAAAGCTTGGAAGTTCATGTAAAGAAAATTTGACTAGCTCCAGCTCTTACTCTTGCTGAGTAAAGGAAGTGAAAATGTACCATAACAGTTTTCTTAACTTTGTGAACTAGATTTTATCTCCTTGACAAGAAAAATGTAAACCTTTCCTAAAATCTTCTATTTCTTTTGTTGCTGAAGATATTGCTACCGTTTATCTCTTCTACATCTGCTTGGGGAGTTTGAATTTTGAGTAATCCCATGTACCAAAGCACATTATTTGTCTATTAATGTATGATCCTGTTGGACATTTACACATTTAATTCAGCACTTCTTTAAGGGTTTCATATATTGTCTTTCCCTGAAAATAAGACTCTGTCTTATAATTTTTGAACCCCAAAATAAGCGCTTGACCTTAATTTCGAGGAGGTCTTATTATTTTGGGGTTCATTATAAGATGGGGCTCCTCTTGCCATCTTATCTGATTTCCAGCTCTGTTTCCCTAACCTTAACCAGAGGAAATGGTTAAATATTTTAAATGTTTAAATATTTTTTTGGGTGTGTGTGTGTGTGTGCTTATTTTAGCACATGGACTCAAAAGCCCGATTGGACTTATTATCGGGATGTCTTATTTTCGGGGAAACACAGTATAATCCTTCAGGTGAACAGCTCTTGGGTTAGTCGCCTATGGAAATCGTCAATCATCCAGGTTGTGGTTGTACCAAAGGTGCTTTTTCAAAAGGCAACTGGATTTTCTTGGGTTTTTTTGTCTTGAAAATGTTTTGCTTCTCATCCAATAAGCTTCTCCAGTTCGGAAGAAGAAACGGAAGGAACATCTTAGGTAAGAAACAAAATGTTTTCCAGGGAAAACCCCAAGGAAGTCCAGTTGCCTTTTGAAAAACAATTTATGGCCAGCTCTTGGTTTAGGAATTGGCGGTCACCCAAGGAGAGAGCATTTTGCAGATTGTATCAGGGACCAGTTTGAATTTATGGAGAGGAATTTCAGCTTTGAACAGTTCAGATCCCTTCTAAGAGACTAAAGTTCAACCCTGGACCAGTTAGCATTTCTCAGCCTCCTCTGTGTAGGTAAAATAGGTGTGGTGTTCACTTAATAACTGTTGAAGAAGAAAAAAGGTAATAAAATCAGGCACAGTCACGTGGTGATCCACTGAATAACCAGCACGACCTATAAGCGTCATTCTGGGCTCAAATACAGCTATAATTCGAGGACTACGTGTATTGCATGCAAGCACATAGGATTGGTGGCAGATTTGTTTCAGATGGTATGAAACCACTACCACAGAATTACAGCAAGTAGGAGCTTTTCTCAAAAGGTACATGAACCAGTTCCCTGAAAAGAGCCTCTTAAGTGGGTGTTAAATTTCCAATCCTCTCATTTGAGGACTCCTCTTTTACGAAGAAGAAGAAGAAGAAAATCAATTCGTCAAGAGCGTCGTTCATATTGCTTTTACTCACATTGCAAGTGTTTTTTTCTCTCCCTTTCATAAATGTGGGGTGCAACATGTTCCATAGCCAATACATTTCTGGCTGGAGAAAGGGGAAGGACAATAGAACCAAAGATAAGAATGTGAAACTTGCCAAATGGGACTTCAGTTCAAATTACATTGGACTTAACAATCTTCTTCAGAACAGAACAGAATAACAAGAGTTGGAAGGCACCTTGGAGGTCTTCTAGTCCAACCCCCTGCTCGAGCACGAAACCTTATGCCATTTCAAACAAATGGCTGTCCAAACTCTTCTTAAAAGCCTCCAGTGATGCAGCACCTACAACTTCTGAAGGCAAATCATTCCACTGATTAATTGTTCTAACTAACAGGACATTTCTCCTTAATTCCAGGTTGCTTCTCTCCTTGGTTTGTTTCCATCCATTGTTTCTTGTCTTGCCTTCTGGTGCTTTGGAAAATAGGTTGACCTCTCTTCTTCTTTGTGGCAGCCACCCAAATATTGGAACACTGCTCATTGGTTTTAGATAAGATCTTATCTGTGGAAGAATATCATTAAATATACATTCCTGTAGGGAAAAAGTTGAAAATAATTGTAGCAGATTTATAGGGAAGCGACATCACCCTTTGTCGATGGCCTATTCCTAAAGTTGACTGCTTATAATTAAAATTCTTCTCTAGAACCTGGATGGCTTTTAGGTATTTCTACAATAGTGGGGACATATTGCTTGGTTTCTCCCATCTTTTCCCTGTTATATCACTGAGGGTAGACTCCCATGATAAGTATCCATGAGCAGCAGAAGTGTCCATTCATGGTCACTTCTCCCACCATTTTTGCAGGTTCTCCTAATCTGTTCCAGCAGAGATTCAGTCCTCCAGAGTGGATTTTAGGATTTAAGGGCTGCAGTTGGAAGGGAAACTACTTCTAAAGTTTAAATAAACTTACCTCAGAGCTAGCAGTCTCTCAACAGTTTTCCTTATTGCATTCTAAGTCATCCCTGTCTTCTTTCCAAAAATCTTGAGATATGCTTTAATTAGAAGTAAGCATACATATAATATTAGGTAAACATCAGTAAACGGAAATTAAACCTGTAGGCATTATTTATGCCATGTTCAAGGAAATTTAGAGGCATATTCTGTAATTATAGGGAATTTTGTTTAGTCCCACTAAAGTATCCTTATTGGTATCTAGCAAATGCAATCTTTTAATTCCAGGGTTAAGATTGTAGAATGCCAATAAATGTGGGGCTAGTCTCCAAGCAGACTTGGGAAATGTGTTGTCAGAATACTTTACAAAGATCTTCTCTAATTCACTTAAAATAGCTTTTAATAGGCTGGGTGGCATTTGCAGGCACGTTTTCTAGATCTCTTATGTCTGTTTGCTCGCTTCCCCCTTTTCCCTTTCAGAGTTCTACGAAGAAATCCTCTCTCTGGCGTACAGCTTGACATGCCATCTTATTTCACCCCAAATGTGGCACCTCCTGGGTGTCTTATATGAAGTGTTTCAACAGGATTGCTTCGAGTACTTTGCAGGTAATGAGCTTTGCCGCTTGCTCGAAAAGAGCACCGATCAATAGCAGGAATAAATTGAACGTAGAAGAATGTTGGCTAGCGGTGGTTTCGGAAGTTGTGATGGAGTGTTTCAGTTGTCACTTTGTCTTAGTGGAAGCACATTGATTTGTCCCCGTCCCCCCAGTGCTATAAATTCAGGATTAGGTTTGCTTAAGTATCCAATGTAGAGTTGTGTGCCCTTTAAAATGCCGAAGTCGAACAAATTTGTGTATTTGGGTCAGATTTTGCTGATTGTGGGGAAGATCAGGAACATATTCAGGCTTTGCCCACGGAGCTACCGTATTTTTCCGAGTATAAGACTCTCCGAAGTATAAGACGCACCTACCTGTTTTTGGGAAGGAAAACAAGAAAAAATGTTTTACCTCAACCTGTGCCTCACAGCAATTCGCCTCCTTGCAACAAACAGCCTGTTTCAGCTTCAGCATAGCCTGTTTAGCACAAGGGGGAAAAATCTGCCTCGGCCTCCCTGCAGCCTGAAACAGCTGATGGTCGGGAGGCTGATCCAAGGACAATCACCTGCTTGTGCTAATCAGGCTGTGCAGAAGCTGAAACTGAAACAGACTGTTTGCTGCAAGGAGATAAATTAAAGGGTGGGGGCAGGTGGGTGGCAGGGATGAAATCTAAAAATTTCCCTACCGGTTCTGTGGGTGTGGCTTGTAGGTCAGGTGACAGGGTGGGCGTGCTTTTACACTTTACACAGACAGAACACAAAAAACCTTTACACTTTACAAACAC
>JANHFT010003270.1:538677-549255 GCA_032467955.1 Pseudoxenodon macrops | reverse complement strand
ATTCCTCAGCTAGCAAAGCTGAGAGTTGAAGTCCACAGGTCTTAAAGTTGCCAAGGTTGGAGACCCCTGGTTTAAGAGTGCCTTGCTTGTGCAGTTTTGACCTAAGGAGATTTGTTGATTATGTGCCGTTCTCTTTGGGGGATGAAAGGGTTTCACTTCTTCTCTGAGGGGTAACACTCCATGGCATCGGAGTGGACCAGAGTATTGTCAGTTTCCTTCATTTCTCTTTCTCTCTCTTAAAAGTCTGGTATCTGATGAGATTTGAGTGATGATACGTCCCAAAAGTGCTTCTTCAAAAGCCAAGTGGATTTTTTTCGTTTTTCCTTGAAGACGTTTCGCTTCTCATCCAAGAAACTTGTTCAGTTCAGAGCTTCTTCAGTTCCGTTCTGAACCGAAGAAGCTTCTTGGGTGAGAAGTGAGACTTCTTCGAGGAAAAACAAAGTCCAGTTGCCTTTTGAAGAAGCACCTTTGGGACAACAACCATGACCTGGATGACTGAGAATCTCCATAGATGAGTGATGATATGGAAGATCCAACAAGATTTTGGCTTTTGAGGAGGGGGTGGAGCAACCACATGGCCATCTGGATTCTTTTTAAGGAGGAGGTTCCTCAATGCCACCTCTGGTAGGTCCTCATTAGTATCGTGGATTCTGAGTTTGTTGATTTGTTTTCTCCCCGTGGTTCTTCCTGTGCCCCAGTTCAGTCAGTCAAGGTAGGAAAAGTGTGTTGCCTATTTATCTCATGCTGCTTGCTTGCCCAAATGTTATCTGGGATCAACAGGGTCTACAATTTGCCTTTGGACTTCTAGGTCGATTTGTATGGTGTGGCCCATCTTCTATAACTCTTTATGAATGGTCAGGTCGTGGCCCAGAGATACCCACCTGCTGAAACATGCCAGTTCCTTAGAAGTCTATATTTTTAGGCCCTTTTGTCAAAACAAAGCGCTGTTCCCTAGCATCAAACCCACTGTTTGCAATCCCCAAGCCTTTGGATAAGTGTTTTGAATTCTACCCTGTTTCCCCAAAAATAAAACCCAACTGGAAAATAAGCCCTAGCATGTTTTTTTCAGGATGCTCGTAATATAAGCCCTACTCCAAAAAATAAGCCCCAGTTAAGATCATCAGCCAGACGGACGCAATTAGTACGGTATTTACCCAAAAATAAGACCTAACCAGGAAATAAGCCCTAATGCAGCTTTTAGAGCAAAAAATAATATAAGACCTTGTCTTATTTTCCGGGAAAACTTGGTATTGAGTTATTGGTTCTATGAATTAGCAAAGCAGTTCTACTTTTTAAAATTAGATTTGAAGAATTCTCAGTCCGGATGGTCTTTGAATAGGAGATTACACAGAAAGTGTGTCACCTCGACTTTGGGCATGGAAAGAAAGGCAGTGATAGATAGCAATGTGTCTACAGGAGCTTCTTTGTATGTGCTGAAATTGCAACTAACGCGGACTCTCCATCCTTTGCATAAATTGCAACTAACACGGGCTATCCAATCTTTGCATCAAGTCTGTTTTTGCATAAGAATTCTTCAATTTGTTAGGATGAGTAGCAGATCCGAAAACCTATAATCAGACATGGGTTCCTACCGGTTCTATAGAACCGGCAGTAACTCCGCGATGATGTCACAGAGCCGGTGTCAGTGTCTCCATGGGCGCCGCCATCTTGGATTTTGCTTCTGCGCATGTGCAGAAGCTACATTTTGACTGGTGCTCGTGCGCTCAAGGCGCAACCCTGAGTGAACCGGCAATAAGAAGATTCAGAACCCACCTCTGCCTATACTGGGAATGGGCTTTGATCCTGGTTACTTACCTACAGGGACTCCTAGAAACTAAGATCAGAAGCCAGAATCCTGTCCTAAGAGAGTAGCAAGCTCTTAAGCTTGAAGGTCATTTATGCCTTTCCAAATCACCTTTGATTGAAAATGGCTCTTTTGAGACCTAAAGTGTCCCAGAAGGATTCAGGGTTTGAATATATTTGCTCGGATCCTTTCCCCTTCCCTCCTCGTCCTTCTCTAAAGTAAGCCACTCAGAGTGCTCACTGTATTAGTGAGATGAGTGGCATAGAAATTTAATAAATTAATGAGGGGTCCTTGGTGTTCTCTAAGCTTGGTTGTTTTCTTGCAGGTGTTTCATTACCAAACTAAGTAATATCATGAATGGCTGATGATGTTACCTAGTTTGGTAATGAAATGCCTGCCCAAAAAAAAACCCCAACAAAGTTCATAGAGCACCAAGGACCCCTCTTTTTAATCCTGAGTTACAAATATTATCCTCTATTGGGACAGACAGACAGATTTTCTTGCCTGTATAGTAAACACAGGAGAAATGTATTCTCCTACATGAGTGGGTACCATTTTGTGTGGTTATTTTTTTCCCCACAGAGGTCATGTATGATTTTTTTTATTTTTATGAATGGGTGATTTCCATTCACGTTTTGTGGAAAGTTGTTGCTATGAGAATCATTCCCTGGTGCTTTAATTGTTACGAACTGAGTGAGTTATATAATTGGTTATATTAGTGGCTTTTTTTTTAAATCAGAATTTTAAAATGTTGGGCTCCATATAGAATAACTCCTTTCCCCTCCCTCTTAATTAGTATATTTTGAAATATCTTCTTAGTTTTATTTTAGGAGCTACGAATTGCTCACGCACTGGCTTCGCAGTAAGATGTGTGTCTGTATGAAAGTGAATGTAACCCCTGTGGTTAAATCATGCCTCCTCTATACTATTTTCAATAACTCTTTCTTCTTTTCCTCCTTATAACAATTTGGCTCTTGCCTCTGGAACCTGTTTAACATAGAAACCGTTTGGTTACTTTTTCTAGTGTGATTCTGAAACAATGACATGTAAGGGAGAGTTGGCCCAAGCATTCTCCTCTGTGAAACTGCCTTTTTATCCTACATTTAAATGACGGCTTTCTTCATTTCCATCCTGTGCTGTTTAGGTGGTCAGCCAGAGGTTTCCTCAGAATAGCATTGGAGCGGTTGGGAGCGCCATGTTCTTGAGATTCATTAACCCGGCTATCGTGTCCCCATATGAGGCTGGCATACTGGATAAGAAGCCTCCGCCAAGAATCGAAAGGGGCCTGAAGTTAATGTCAAAGGTGAGAAACTGTGTCTCTCTTATGCTGGATGGCAGGGAATAGCAAGGACGACGAGGATGGTGGAACTGGGTGTTTTGCTTTTATGGAAGGATTAAAAGTAAATTGAGTTCAAGAGTGAGATCAAGAAGATTTGGGTATGATTCTTAAAGCCCCACCAAACATTGACACAGATTTGAATTGAATGGAATAGAATAGAATAGAATAGAAGAAAAGAAGAAAAGGAAAAAAAGAAAAGAGAAAAGAAAAGAAAAGAAAAGAAAAAAAGAAAGAAAAAGAAAGAAAGAAAAAAAGGAAAGGAAAGGAAATAGTTTATTGGCCAAGTGTGATTGGACACACAAGGAATTTGTCCTTGGTGCATATACTCTCAGTGTACATAAAAAAACAAGATTGTATATAAAAAAAAGACAATAATTGTAATAGGTGGCAGAAGTGAAAAATTATTAAATGTAGGATGAATAATTATGTTATATATTCTGTTATATAAACAATAGATCATTCAACAGAAATTAGAATTCAAATATAGTTTGCCACAAGCTTGAGGTTTGGATTACAGGTAGTCTTCAGGTTACAACCGCCCAATTTAGTGACTATTCAAAGTTATGATGACGCTGAACGAGGCAGACTTACAACCGGCCCTTGAAGTTCTGGCCATCGCAAGATCCTTTGGTCACATGATCATCATTTATAACCTTCCCTGTTGGCTTCTCACCAGCAAAGTCAGTGGGGAAGCTGGCAGGAAATCGTTAATTGTTCCTTGAGGTGCACCCCACCCACTTTTTCTCCCAAGGAGTTCCTTGGTGCCATGGGGATCTCATACTCCATAGCACCTGCCCATGCCACCTACCTGAACACCCTCTGTAGCATCAGCCTGCGGCACCTGCCTACCTAGCAGCTCTCTCTAAGTGGTGTGACAGAGTCAGCATATTGCCCCCAACAATCTGGATTCCTATTTTACCAACCTCGGAAGATAAGTGAGTCAACCTTGAGCCAGTCAGGATCAAACTCTTGGCAGTGGGCAGAGTCAGCCTGCAATACTGCATTCTAACCACTGCACCACCACTGTTCCTGCTTTATAGCACCTGCCCACAGTACCCACCCACCTGTAATTCCTGTCTGTTGGCCTGCTTGCCCTTGGTGCAGTTTCAGTACCTTTTCCCACCTTGCAGTCACAGGAGGTCCTTGCCTAACAATGACAAAAGGGACTGCAGAGATTGCCATCACAAAGCGATCCATTCATATGATATTCTACTTTACAACCGCATCAATTAGTGATGGAATGCCCGATCCCAATTGCTGTCATAACCCGAAGATTACCTTTACAGCCCTGGCATGCACTGAAGTATGCTTCTTTGCCCAAATAAAACACATCTGCTTAATCAAACTTCCACCAATCTAGTGCAGATTCCGTTGTGTTGGACTTTCCTAGGCCCTTAAGCCGTTGGTTGTTTTCCCTGCAGACAAGTGATGCTTGGGAGTCCAGTACATGGGCTAAGCATCAGATTGGGGGAAGGCTGCTTTTAACTCGTGAAGCTGTTCCTAGACGGAAGTTGTTTTAGGAGAAATGGGCATTTGATGGAATTTCACGGCATGTCGATGCATCCGGTTACATTCATACTACCAAACGTCTTTAGATTAGAACAAATCTTCTGCAATACTTTGCATGTAAGTTTAGAAAGGAAACTTCTTCAAATGCGGTTTGTATGACTCACTCACTCCGTTGGTTTCTCTTGTCCAGGTACTTCAGAGCATCGCTAACCATGTCTTGTTTACAAAGGAGGAACACATGCGGCCTTTTAACGACTTTGTGAAAAGCAACTTTGATGCTGCAAGAAAGTAAGCCTGTAAGAATGTTCTGATTTTGTTTGAAGCAAGTTTTGCCTGTATAGTTTTTCAAGCCAGAGTTAAGAGTACAAGCTATAGGCAGGTAATGAGACCCAGTGTACACCACTTGAATATTGCTCAGATTGACAAAATCACCCGCAGTCCATAGCAAAGGAACAGCTTCCATCCGAGGAGGATACCTTTAATGCCATCAAATCACATCTGCCTCTCCCAGGTCTTTGGGAAGGACCCGATAGGCAAATAAAAATGCCAAATCCAGTTTAAACATGTAGCTGACTGTGCCATCAACTATAACAATGACATCCAAATTTAACAATTGTTGATAAGAAAAACAAAAAAGTCTGAATAGTGGACATTGCAGTACCAGGAGAGGAGATCTCAATATATAAAGACCTGCAAATAGAAGTAGAATGACTATGGCAAAGAGAACGCAAAGATAGTACCAGTAGTAATAGGTGCCTTGGGTGCCATCCCAAAACAACTGGAGCACCACTTGAATACCATCGGCATTGACACAATTAGTACCAGTCAATTGCAAAAAGCAGCTTTATTTGTAATAGCTTACATCCTGCAATGATACCTTTAACAAGATTGAATATCCACCTATCGGGTCCTTCCCAGGGACCTATGCCAGGTCCTTGGGAAGGTCTTGATAGGTGGATAAAAATGCCAAATCCAGTCTAAACATCTAGCTGACAGTGCAACCAACCGTTATAATAATAAAGAGACCCAGAACATAGGTGGATGATCTAGTCTACAGAATTCTTTAGCTGTGATCGTTTTAAAGGAAGACGTCAAACATTGGTGAAGAAGGGAAATTCTTCTCAGTGCTATTGGCCAATGGGATATCCAGGTGGCCCTAAAATTAGATGCATGAAAAGAACTACTGGGTGGGAGAGCTTTACCTTCGGAGATTACCTCTGGGCTTCCTGAAGGCATCTGAAGTTTTTTGTTTTTTTTAGGAAGCAGGATGATGATTAATAGATGAATATTTTGGTCTAACACAGGTGCCTTTATATGCTTCAAAAGTGGTATAGGGCAGTGTTGGTGAACCCTTTCGGCACCGAGTGCTGAAACCAGGCAGAGGGGGAGGTGTGCATGCTGGAAACCAGAAGAGCAGTCGGTGCACATACACGTGCCAGGAAGATGATCTTCAAGTTCCCTGCGCGCACATGCGCACCGGTCACCTGGTCTTCCGGTTTCTGGCATGCACAAAGACCAGCTGGCCTGTGTGCATGTGTGCGCCAGAATCCGGAAGATCATCTTCCAGTGCATGTGCACTGGGCGGCTTTTCTCCCGGTTTCCAGCACTCCCACGCACGTGAAGACCAGCTGGCCTGCGTGACGGAACCCGGAATCCAGCACATGTGCCATAGGTTCGCCATCACGGGTATAGGGTCTCTGCTTGGAGCATGGGGTTGGACTAGAAGATCTTCCAGGCCCCTTCCCACTCTGTTGTTCTGTTAAAAAGAAGTTGGGCTGGTTGGTTCACATCATTGATTTCTGTTGGAAAGTTCTTGATGCTGAAGCCAAGTCGAGTTCTAGTAATCCATATCCGCTTTTGTGTTTGTAGATGCTTTGATAAGAAAGGGCTCAATGTCTTCTCTTTCCCTCTAGGTTTTTCCTTGACATTGCCTCAGATTGCCCAGCTAGTGATACAGTCAATCACAGCCTCTCTTTCATCAGTGATGGCAATGTGCTTGCACTACATCGTTTGCTGTGGAACAATCAAGAGAAGATCGGGCAGTATCTTTCCAGCAACAGGTAATGGTACCTGACTAGGGGTAAAAAGGCTGAGAAATAGCAACAGCTCTTAGACTTCTATACTGCTTCACAGTGCCCTCTCTAAGCGGTTTACAAAGTCAGCCGATTGCCCCCAACAGTCAGCTTCAGCACATTATTTTATCCTCTGGTTAGGGCTGAAAAAAAAGCTTCTTTGGAGGGAGTAGCAATGAAAAAAGCCTGCAAAGATCCTTCACTCGCTAGCACCTGAAAAAAGCTTCGAAAAAGCTACATTCGGAGTGTAAGAAGCACTCAAATTTTCAGCCTCTTTTAGGGTGTGTGTGCGTCTTATACTCCAAAAAATATGGTAAATAGTATTTTGCATGCTATGTTTTTCAGTCTAGCAACTTTAAAATGTGTGGACTTTAACTCCCAGAACTCCATGCTGGCTGGGGAATTCTAGGAGTTGAAGTCCACACATCTTAAAATTGCTAAGACTGAGAAATCCTGACTTACAGTATAGGTAGTCCTAGGCATACAACTGGTTGACATCCCCCACCCCTCCAAAATCATTGTCACAAGTCAAGGACTACCTGTATAACATGTAGTTGTCTATAGCAACTTGCAGTTTGATAAACATCATATCCCTCAAGCTTCTTCTATCCTTGAATTATTAATCTTCCTCTAGGGACCACAAGGCTGTTGGAAGGCGACCATTTGACAAGATGGCAACTTTGCTTGCATACCTGGGTCCTCCTGAGCACAAGCCGGTGGCAGACACACAGTGGTCCAGTATAAACCTCACTAGTTCTAAGTTTGAAGAATTTATGACAAGGTAAATGAATTCAAATGTTTGCTAGCCTGTTGTGACTTAATATTCCCTCCCAGATGTTAAATGTGAACTCTCAGCAGCCCAGGCCCTCATAACGCAAATGATATAAATAAATGCAATTAACATCTTGTTTAGATTCAACAGATGCCTGATGTTAACGTACCCTTCTGTCCTTGCATGCTCTTGTAATTTTATTATGGTTCTTAACCATTAAATGGGAAGTTAGTGTGCTTGAAAGCAAGCAGACACCTTCAATTCCAAAGATCCTTTGGGGATCAGGCCCTAGCAGAATTCCTAGAAAGTAAAAAAGGGTAGGGGGCTGCAACAGAATATGATAAGGGGGTGGGGTGAGGGGAAGGAGGCATCTTGCAAAACAAAAGAGAATAGCAAGAAGCAGCATCAGCAGCCTTCTGATCTATGAGGGCAGGACAAGAAGCAAAGAAAGAAACTCATCAAAGAAAGAACCAACCCAGAGTTAAGGAGAAATTTCTTGACAGATAGAACAATTAACCAGTGGAACGACTTGCCTCCAGAAGTTGTGGGTGCTCCAACACTGGAAGTTTTTAAGAAAGGAGATTGGGTAACCATTTGCCTGAAATGGTATATAGCCGTGATGGCGAACTTTTGGCACGTGTGCCAGAGGTGGCACACACAGCCCTCTCTGTGGGCACATGCGCCGTTGCCAGCTGATATTCAGGTTTCCAGTGCGCACATGCCAGCTGGTCTTCGTGGGCGCTAGAGTGCCAGAATATGGCCCGAAAAACAGCCGAAAACATCCAAAATACAGTCTGTTCTTCGTGCCACTTTCAGGTTGTTTTTGGGCTGTTTTGGTCTGAACAACAGCTTAAAAATGGCCTGAAAAACAACCTGAAAACAGCCTGAAAATGGCCAAAAAACCAGCTCAAAAACAGGCATGTGCGCGCCGGCCAACTGATCTTCGGATTTCCGGTGCTCTGGCACACGCACATTCATGCACATTCCGGTTTGGGCACTCGGTGCTGAAAAGGTTCGCCATCACTGGTATATAGGGTTTCCTGCCTAAGCAGGAGGTTGGACTAGAAGACCTCCAAGGTCCCTTCCAACTCTGCTATGCTAGGCTACTTTGGGTACCATTTTGTGGCAGCTTCAGTGACTTGTACTTCCCAATCAGACCCACTAGCCACAAACTTTAGGAAATCTCTGATACAATCACAACAAGGGTAAATTGCTGCTTTCCTGCCTATATTTGTGTCCTTAGGCACCAGGTACACGAGAAAGAAGAGTTCAAGGCCTTGAAAACCCTCAACATTTTTTACCAAGCCGGGACGACAAAAGCTGGCAACCCTGTCTTCTATTACGTTGCACGCCGGTAAGACTGTTTTCTCTTCCTCCTTAAACCAGACTACTGAGAATTGGTGAGACTTGCAGGCTCAGCTTTTGCTTCGTTTTGAACAAATTGTTTTGCCATTTTGTGGTGTTTGCTTGGTACTCTGAAAGGGTTTAGCCAGATGAGGTGGGCATTGCGGTAGTCCTCAACTCAACAGCCATTCGTTTAGCGACGGTTTGGATTCACACATTGCCACTGAATAAAGCGACTTACAAGTGGTCTTCGCATTCGGGAAGCAGCCCCACGGTCACATGATCAAAATTTGGGTCGCTTGGCAACCATCCTGTGTTTAAAAACGGTTGGAGCATCCCCAGGGTCATGTGATCGCTATTTGCAACCTTCCTGGCCCCTTCCAAAGTCTGCATTCACTTAACGACCACATGATTCTCTTTAACAAGTGGAGGGATTCTTTCTTTTTTTTCTTTTTTGGGAAAAAAAATGGGCACAATTCACTTAATAACCACTTTCCTTAGCAACGAAAATTCCGGTCCAGATTGTGGTCACAAGTCGAAGGACTCCCAATATGTTTGTACCCAAAAGTGTGCCGTCAAGTGTTTGTAATATTAGAACCTTGTTTTGCCATTGTCTGGTGGCTTTTTTGCTGAGTCACATATTTTGTTTGAGGGATTCTCTGGCTGGGCAGTAAATTTTCTTTCAAAACAACAACATGTGCCCCTTAGATCAGCTGCCCCCAATCTTTGGGGCACCAGGGACCGGTGCCATGGAGAGAGGTTCTTCCGCGGATCGGAAGGGGCCGTGGTTTCGCGTTCTACCTGCATCCCACAGATGGGGCTTTGTTTATTTGCGCAGACCAGTTGCTGGCATGCTGTGGACTGGTGCTGGCCCATTGACCCGGGTGGGGATTGGGGACCCATGCCTTACATTGTACAGGTAGTCCTCGACTTACAAAAATTCATTTAGTGACCGTTCAAAGTTACAACGGCACCGAGAAAAGTTACTTTTGACCTTTTTTTCATAGTTATGACCTTTCAGCATCCCCATGACCATGTGATCAAAACTCAGATAGTTTGGCGATTGGTTCATATTTATGACGGTTGCAGTGTCCCGAGTTCATGTGATCCCCTTTTACGACCTTCCGGCAAGCTTAAGTCGGAGGGGAAGCCAAATTCACTTAACAACCGGGTTACTAACTTGATCAACTGCACTGAGTCACTTAACCACTGAGGCAAGAAAGGCCGTAAAATGGGGTTAAATTCACATCACAAATGTCTCACTTAGCAACAGAGATGTTGGGCTCAATTGTGGTCGCAAGTGGAGGACTACCTGTACTTTTTGTGATGAAACGTACACATACTATCTAGAGCAAGGGGAAAACCTAACTGCTTTGGTGGTGATATAATTTAAAATAATGTTTTATCTTCAGCGTCAGAACCAGTTTTATTTTCAGGTAGCCCTCACCTAACGATCGGATGCTTGTTCGAATTTACAGCAGATCCTTTAAAGCTACTTACGACCTGGTCCCGAGGTTATGGCTGTGCAGCCCTTACAACTGACCGCAGGGACACTGCTGCCCCTCCTGCCCATCTCCTTCTCCCATCCCCCACATCGGCTACCCAAATCCTCCATCTCTCATCTTACTTACTTACCGTATTTTTCGGAGTATAAGACGCATCTTAATTTTGAGGGAGGAAAACAAGGAAAAAAGTATTCTGAACCAAATAGTGTAATAGTATATTATTTAACAAAATA
>JANHFT010003270.1:519882-529885 GCA_032467955.1 Pseudoxenodon macrops | reverse complement strand
GAAGTGACGCGGGCCGGCCCCTTATATTTTCCTAGACAGCCCCGCGGGCCAGATCCGACTGCATCGTGGGCTGGATGCGGCCCACAGGCCTTGAGTTTGACATCCCTGGTATACCGTCTCCTGCTTGAGCAGGGGGTTAGACTAGAAGACCTCTGAGGTCTTTGACAACTCTGTTATTCTGTGTTCAGATAAATAAACAGCACTCCCTTCCCTTCAAAATACTGCTAACTTGAAGAAAGATTCACAAGAAATCAGAAGTTAATAGATGAAAAGGCCTCTTTGAGAAATAATCACTTGGATGTGAAGGCGTAAAAATCAAGAAAAGAAAAAGATGCAAATGAGGATTACTTACACCCAAAAGCCCTCTCAAACCTTCTGTCTTAATGATTTCTAGAAAGCCAATTTGTAGGTTGACGGTGCCAACCTAATGTCCAGAGGCTGTTTCGTAATATGGAGGCTGCCGCCAAACAGGACTGCCCCTTTGCCCCATCTGTCTGGGGGATGTTGGCAGCAAGTCCATATTGGCCAAATTCAGTGGCTGCTTCTGTGTGGCGAGGACAGTCCTGTAAGTGCCAAGCCTTAGGATATTTTAAGTCAAAACCAGCACTCTGAATTCCATCCAGAAACTTCATGGTGAAAATTGCAGCACTGTATCAATGTATAACGTTGATTAATTGATACCTGCATAGGATCCTGAAATTCAGATTCTCTTCCCCTTGCCTTTCTTTGTGGCTGCCGGCATCCTTCTCTTTCCTTTGAGAATCCTATCAGAAAATGAGCAGAAATGTCAGAAAGAATTAGACGCACAAGAAATACTTAGGCGAGAGTTATTGGGTGAGAGTTATTTTGCCTGATGTCTATTTATGACAGTGTTGCAGTTGGGTCTTAAACCAAAGTTCAGGTAGTCCTCAATTTACGACTGTTGCATAATGACTGCTTGACGTTAAAAGACACCCACCCTGGCCATACCCACCTCCCCCCCCCAGATCAAACAGAACCCTGATGCGGCCCTCAATGAAATCAAGTTTGACACCCCTGGTGTAGGATCTCCTGCTTGGGCAGAGGGTTGGACTAGATGACCTACAAGGTCCCTTCCAACTCTGTTAATCTGTTTAATCCTATTCTGATTTAGAAGAGGTTGCTAAAAGGACTTGGAGGTGTGTGTGTGTGTAAATATGTGTGTGTGTGTTGCATCTTATGACACAGGTGAGAGACACCAGACCCCTTGGCTGTTCCTTTCCCTCAGCTGACCCCATTGCAACTAGTCTGAACGAAATTGCCATGCAGCCTTTCTCTTAACAATGCACGGAGCTTGTCAATTCTCCTGCTGCCTCCATTGTTTTGCCATTCTGCTCCCCTTGATCCACAGTGGGGGGAGCAAAATATATTTATATATACGCTTTTCTAATGAGGAGCAGCCCTCCTTTTTCCTGAATCCTCTGCTTCGGGTAACCATGGAAATGGCTGCTGCAGTATGTAACCTGTTGGGGAAGCTGCTGCTGCAGAGGGGAGGAAGAGGCAGTTGTGCCAATCCTGCCCCTTCTACCTTTTGCATCCAGCTCAGGAAATTGACATTCTGGTCAGGGAGCTGCCGTCCACAAGCCTCTCCAAAGGGGAAACGGGGTTAGATTTCTTTGCAGCCTCCATTGCTTGGAAGCTCCCATCTTTGGCAACTGCAGTAGAGATGAAAAGAGAGCTTCAGAACCACAATAATTGCTCTGTGGGGCAGGATCCTCACTGTATACACCAAGTAGGAATTTCCTGCAGCTTCTCTGTTATTCAGCAACTCAGTGTTTCTCAAGCCGGACAAATTTAAGGCACTTGGACTTCAACTCCCAGAATGCCCCAGCCAGCTTTGCTGGCTGGGGCATTCTGGGAGTTGAAGTCCACCTGCCTTAAAGTGGTCCAGATTGAAAAAACACCTGCAGCAGCTGCATCGTGCAAGTACTTTGGGACTCTTCCTAACTTCCTGCCCACATATCAATCACAGGCAGTCCTCGACTTACAACCATTCATTTAGCGACTGTTCAGAGTTCAGTGGCACTGACTTACAACCGGCCCCCGCACTCATGACTATCGTAGCGCATGATCTGGGTGCTTGACAATAGGCATGTATTTACGATGGTTGTAGTGTCCTGGGGTCACGTGATCAACATTGGCAACTTTCTCCAACCAGCAGAGGCAATTGGTGGGTGGGTGGGGGGGCTAATTCGCTTAACGACCACATGTTTCACTTAACACCTGCAGTGATTTACTTAACAACAGTGGCAAAAAAAAGGTCAGCGAATTGGGTGCAATTCGAACTCACTTAACAACTCCCTTGTTTAGCAGTAGAAATGCTGGTCCAAATTGTGGTTGTAAGTCAAAGATAACCTGGTTTTATTGCTCATCGTTCTTGCTGGTGATATCTCTGACTTGCCCAGACTTCTCTAGGGCGATTCTATAGCATCTGGATCACAGGTGGGTTTCAGCAGGTTCTGACCAGTTCTGGAGAACCGGTAGCGGAAATTTTGAGCAGTTTGGAAAACCAGAAAATACCATCTCTAACTGGCCCCACCCCCATCTATTCTCTGCCTCCTGGAGTCCCAGCTGATCGGGAGGAAATGGGGATTTTGCAGTAACCTTCCCCTGCCACGCCCACCAAGCCACGCCCGCCACGCCATGCCACGCCCACCAAGCCACGCCCACAGAACCAGTAGTAAAAATGTTTGAATCCCACCACTGATCTGGATATGTTGCCCATGGTTGTGTTGGTTCTCTTGGCTTTTGGATCTCACTGACTTGGGTATTACCTAAAAGACCCCGTGACACACAACCTTGACAACATGAAACAGATGTGGATGTCAATACTCTTCACCTTCGCTGGCTGGGGAATTCTGGGAGTTGAAGTCCACGTTTTTTTCCAAGTTGCTAAGGTTGTAAAAAACACTGGGATAGCGCATATTAAGATTATAATCTATCCCAGTTGGTATGGCCATTGTCTCTGCTGGCCAGGAAGTTTGGGAGTAGTAGCAATAGCAGTAGCTCTTAGATTTACAGCACTCCAGTATCTAAAGCACACCAGAATGGTTTTGCAGAGAAGATACTAAGGCTTGGACTCCTTCCAGCCAGTTAGGTTCTCATCAATGAAGCTTCATTGCAATTCCACCTCTACCTGACCCCTTTTGTTAAGAGTCTCATAATGAACCCTCCCCTCCCCGCTTTCTGAATAGAAACTGCATTAAGCTTAAACAAAGGAGGCTTGAGGTTTAGGTAATCATTCAAGGCTGTACCTTCTGAAGGCATCCATTAAGGAATAATGGGCACCTTCAGAGATGGGGCTCCATCCAGAGCTAGGTAGACAGTTCCTTGATTGCTCTGGGTGCCCATACCTGCATGAAATGTCAGGACACTTTATTATATGCCTTGTTCACCTGATTAAATGATGCAAACATTATCTATCTCAGTTTGTGGTTCTAAGCCAGGGGTCGGCAACCTTAAACACTCAAAGAGCCACAAAGGTCCTAACTGGAAGCCCTCATTCAATTCTGGAGCCGACTGGAAATCCGGTTCCTCCACCATAGAGTCTCCTCCTAGCACAGTGTCCTTTTTCCTCTACCTGTCCTAACCAAAAGCCCTACCAATTGTGGAACTGACCAGCAACAAGGAGCGGCAGCATAGGGATGAAAGAGCCACATGCGGCTCCAGAGCCACAGGTTGCTGACCCCTGTTCTAAGCCAAGGGTGGGGAGCAATGGCCCCTTTATGGCTTGTGGACTTCAACTCCTGGCTCAGGAATTCTGGGAGTTGAAGTCCGCAAGTCATAAAGGGGCCATCGCTCCCTACCTCTGTTCTAAGCCCTCAAAAAAAATGCAACACTGGCTCACCTTGATCTTTGCTGTTAGTTTCCAGATCACTAACTCACGGTGTTCATTTATCAGTGAAAAATGGTTCCCTTACTGTGAAAGAATGGAAAGCTGGCCTTAGGAATGAGGAGGGAGTGAGCAAACTGTTGGAGGGAGAACTTTCAGAAAATATTACTCAACGTGACTAAGAGGAAAGCACATGAAAGAAACTCAGAATAACCCCTGGATTTTGTTTAGTGCAAGCTGGGTCAGAGAGACACTCAAAATGGACTTGCAGGATTCTATTATTTTGCTCTACAGCAGCAAAGAGCATTAACTTGAATCCATGCTATGCTTGTGTGGTTGACCTTTCGCAGGGCTGACAGTTGGGTAGAAATTTGATGAAAGAAATAAAATAGGTCCCAACCTGATGCTGACTAAGCATGGGGCCATTGACGTTGACTTTCAACCTATGTGGAGGGTTACGGCGTTAAGAGAGCTGTGGGCTAGGTGTGAAAAACGTAAACCATTGTTTGTTTGCTGTGAGTAGCGGTCAGAGTACTCGCTGGCCCAGGAGAGACCCAGGGATGGGAACATTGAGGTGACATTGAGCCAGTCATTCATTCTCGGGCCAACCTACCTTTCAAGATCGTTGTGGGGAAAATGAGAGGAGAACACCTTGTGCACCACCTTCAGCTCTGAATGAAAAGGAAATATGGCATAACTCTAATGAATAAGTAAAGTATTTCTGCAGCATCTTAAGGATTACAGGCTCCAGGGCCTATTTAAACAGTAATTAGATATGAATACTAAATGAAAACTTGATGGGAGCCGGCAAATAACCTCGTGTCCCATCTCCTCTAGGCTGTTAGTAAGAGTTATGGCAACAAACCATGGTTAGAAGTAATTGTGTTTTAGATAATCTTTATCCCTTCCCCTATTTTTCCCCACTTTATGCGTTGTCATCTTTGGTAAAGAATTAGCATTTATATATTCCAAGGTTCTTTCTCTGGCAACTCTGCCAGTAGATGCATAACGCAGGCCTTTGAACGTTTTTTTGTTTCGAGATGTTTAATGACAAAACTATTCATAATCAATACAGAAAATACTGACAAAATTTTTAAATATTTTTGTGAAGAAAATTAAAAATGTAAATACAAAATAACACATTTCATAAAAACGATCATATTATTGGGTATAATTTTCTTCCTTTTGTTTATTTTCTTAATTCAGTAAGACATAATTTAAGTTAAGTAGCAGCTTGGTTACCAAGACGTGATTTTCTGCAGCCCTGCCATTCAAGAGGAGTTATGATATTTTTCGGTCATATTTCAGAATCTTAAAAACAGACATTTCTTCTTGCATCTACAGTAATTCATTGTGGAACAGGAGCATTTCTCTTCCCCCTCCCCCTCCCCAGACATGTTATTAATATGGAATAATGAAGCAATTCATTCATTTAAACACAAATTCAGTGCCAGTTGCCAGGGCCACCACAGCAAGCACGACAGTGGAGAACAAATACCCACTGGGCACATTTGCTTTAGAGGGTGCGCGCGGGCTAATTTTTGTGGTGCGTTCTTCTTTCTTGATTGTTGTGCTTTGTTGTTTCTTTGGGTAGTTTGTAGGCACCCCGCTGGTGATCCTCAAGGTCATAGGAATTGTGGGGGCTTCGGCCAGACCTTTTGGGCTGGACTTCGCAGAGGTGGTATCTTGGATGTAGACCATGTGCGTGGCTGCAGCCACTTCAAAAGAATTAAGGTTCTCTGTGCTGAAATTTTCTGGGTAGGGAACCAGTGGCCTGTCGCTGCTGGTGAATGCTATTGTTGGGTCATCAGTGGTGTTTACATTGATGTCCATCATTCCGGACTGTTGTTCATACGCTAATTCACTCTGTTCAGTTGCTTCTGCAGAGTCAATTGTATCCACTGCCTTTATGGCTTTCACGAAGTGGTGCTTCTGTGCCAGGGTCGGGATAGCTGAGAATGGCCCGGAGCCTTCCCATGGCACAGTGTCTTCCTCCTCCGGGCATGGCACCCCAAAGATCGTGGCTCGCGTTTGACCTATCCAATCCTGCAAGTAAGAGAGGGATGGTGGTTTATCCTGGCATGCCCAGGGATTGTTGTAAAGCGTGATGAGTTGTAGCTGAGCCAGCTGGTCAAATGCTTTGTCAGGGATGGAGGCGAACTTGTTGTTGTGCAGATAAAGTTGGGAGAGATGGGCGAGTCTCCCCAGCGTGCCCCGAAGGATTTGCGACAAGAAGTTGTTGGATAGATCCACCGTCTCCACGTTGATAGGAATGTTGGTGGGGACGGTCCAAAGCTTGTTGTTGCTGAGGTTGAGGAACACGAGGCTGCTCATGGTGTTGTTAATCAGCACAGCCCTTTCCACCATGTTCCTCGACACGTCCAGGACTTTAAGATTCCACTGGTAAGCCGTGTCCAGCTTTTGGAGAACCCTGATGCTGTTGTGCGTGGCATATATTTCCCACAGGGACCTGGGCAGTTGAGCCGGGAGGCTCCGAAGCCAATTGTTGGAAACATCCAGGGTTCTCAAATTGGGAAACTGAGTCAGCTGGTGGTCGAGGTCCACAAAACGATTATACGACAAATTCAAATGGGTAATGTTGTCCTGAAGTCCGTAGGGCAGCGTGGTCAGGTTTCTGCCGGAACAATCCACGTTTCTATCGTTTCCTGAGCACGAACACAAAGGAGGACAAATCCCCTGAATGGCTGGTATGAAGACGAGAAGAGCCAGGACGCCAAGCGATGCCTTCAAGATCCGGTTCTCCATTGTTGTTGCCTAGAAGCAAACATGGAACACATGCCCAGTTTATTGCACATTTCAGAAGGCTGGTTGGGTTTTTGTGGGGTTTTTTTGGGAGGGGAAAAAAAAACAACACACTAAGTGTGTGCAGTGGAATTTCATTTAAAATATTCATTTTAATAAAGTTAGACATGCCCTCACCCCTGTGGCATATCCCCGTGGCATCATCCTTAATGGTGCTGGAAAAAACATGCTTATTTCCAGGGAAGCTTTCCATCCTCCTGTCTTGCTGTCTGTCAAAACAGCCTGATCTGTTTCCATCTCTCTCTCTCTCTCTCTCCCCTTCCCCTTTTTCCACTCTCTCATCCCCCTCCAGCTCCTAATGGTAGCATTCTTCCCAAACTGCTAGCTCTTCCAAACGTTGCACAATGTCTGCTTTCTCGAGCAAACTGAATCCCAGGTTTGTCTCTCAAGATATTCTTCCCGTTATAAAACGATTGCTTCTGTGCGAAGGTGGCAGGCAGACAGAGCTGGGTGTCAGCGTTAGGTCTTCAAATGCCAGCAGTCGTTATAAGCAGCTCCCTTAGCCACGCCAAAGCTATAGGGCATGCAAGAGCAAACGGCGTCCCCGGGTTCCGAAATTCATCCGGAGCAATATTCGGTAAGGCAGGCTTAGAAAACGCTGAGAATATTCTCAGCAATTCTCAAAAGATGCATTTGGAGAATATTAAGCCACGCTGCCCTGCCTGCGTTTCCTCTCTGTGGATGCTTCTTCTCCTTTCTTACCCTAGCCTTATTCCCCCCTTTTTTTTTTTCCAAGAGAGAAACATTCTCAGGACCAAATCAAAGATTTCAACGGAGGTTTTATAGCTGTCACTGCAGCAGATCGCCGGTGCAGAGAACTGCCAAGTTAGACGACAGTTTTCTTTCTCTCTGTATTTTTTTTTCCTAGTCGCTCTGTCTCTCTCTCTCTCTCTCTCTCTCTCTCAATTTTTAAATTTTTATTTTTTTTACATTTTAGGCACATAACACACCAGCGCGCGCACGCACACCTCGTTCTCTGGCAAGAGGACCGGGTCATAAAAGGAGGCAAAAGGAGAAGAGCCAAAGCAACTTACCTCACTCTCTCCGCTGTAAGCCTTTAGTGCATCCTTTCCCTGGAAGATTCAGATGCAAAGCTGGGTTTGCTCTCCAGCCGAGCCACAGTTTGTCTGTGGGTTGTGCTTTGCCTCTTCAGCTGCATCGTACTGCCGTTTCCAGGGGCTCTGCAACCACCTGATCAGCTTCCCTTCGGAAGACTGCAGAGCTGTTGGTTGTGGTGCTGACTCAAATTGATCGCGAGGGGTGCACGCTCAACAGAATGGGCAGTCCCCCCCCTTCTTCTTCTTTTTTTAAATGGGGAAAGCCAAGTTTCTAAACTTCTTACATTATGTTCCCCTCCCGCCCCACTCTGGCTCTTTTTCTGGGATGTCTCTCAGGGCGTTAAGATGCAGCGTGCGTCGTTTGTGCAAATTGCATCCAGTTCCACCTTTTTATCTGCATGTGTGATTCATTTATTTATTTATTTATTTATTTATTAGGCTTTAAGCTCCCATCAGCTTTTGGCTCTTTCCTTCTGCGTACGTGTTTAAAAGTTTTGTCTTTCTGAAATCATCCTACGTTTCCAAACGGGAACACTTTAGAAAAAAAAAAAAGCGGGGGGTGAGGGGGAAAGACTCTGGCAGTTTTAAATGAAAATTTATTTCACAAGGATCCAAGGATCGTTTCGTCCAGCCTCATCTTCTCTTCAAGAAGCTCCTTCATGTGAATTCCTTTCAACTCCCAATTGTCCCTTTCCATTTTGCATGGAAAGAAAATCTGAAAATTCCTAGCATGATTTAAGAGGCCGTTCATTAAAACGTGCTTTCCCAGAGCGAAGCAGGCAAGTTTGAATCGGGTGTTTGTTAAGATAACATTTAGCCAAATTGGGAATTAGTGATGGATGCGTAGGAATTTTAGAAAGGCCATGTGTACATAAAAAGAATCAGTAAAACTCCATTTTTTCCCCCAGCTATATTCCCTTAATTTATACTATTTCAGTAGCTGCTTTAAAAATACACTGCCATAATGATATGTACTTAGCTATATTTTTAGCATGCTTTTGTATTTTTGGCTAAGTTTGACCAGACTGGGCCACTGAAAGCGGATAACTAAACCTGATGGTAGCTTTAATCTAGATTAAGAACATGGCTAAATTTTACTATCACAGTCAAAGGTGGTTTTGTTTTTCCCTTCTGTGAAGAGGTTTAAATATCTCTCCTAGCTTAATGTAGGGTTCAGCTTCTGTCTAACTCTCTTCTCATTTCCAAAACTTTCCTTTATTAATGTCCTTTTTCATGGTCCAAAATAATGTGCTCTTTCAGAAAAAGAATTTGCTTGGATGTGTAGAGCCTAAGGATGTAGATCAGTTTTTCCTCAACTTTGGTTATTTCCAGGTAGGTAGACTCCTCCAAACTTCTTCTCAACAGTTATTGCTATTCAGCCAAATTTCACCTAATCTGTACCTGTACATTTGGGTTTTCTTACCTGAGTGTAAAATAAAACCTTATTTTTCTCTCCATTGAATTTCCAGGTTCAAGTCAGTCGAGATCCATCTGGCTCTTAAGCCTATTTTGAGCCCAGTTTTCCTTTACCCTATCAGCGTGCAGTACTTGCATTCTACATACAGGTAGCTCTCGATTTACGACCACAATTGAGCCCCAATGTTTTGTTGCTAAGTGAGACCTTTGCTAAGTGGATTTTGCCCCATTTTACGACCGTTCTTGCCACAGCTGTAAAACGAATCACTGCAGTTGTTAAGTCATTCGCACGGCTGTTAAGTGAATCTGGCTTCCCTATTGATTTTGCTCGTCAGAAGGCGGCCAAAGGTGATCCCGTGACCCTGGGACACTGCAACCGTCATAAATGTGAGTCAGTTTCCCAAATGTTTGAATTTTGATCATGTGACCACGGGGGTGCTGCAGTGGTTTTAAATTTGGAAAACGATCATACGTCACTTTCTCCAGTGCGGTCGTAACTTGGAACAATCACTAAATGAATTGTTGTAAGTCGAGGACTACCTGTACTGATTTCCCTGAAGCTTCCCAATGGCCATGGAATATGCAGGATTGTATGAGAGGGCTGTGTGGTTACCAGGCTTTACGGAAAACCAGTCTCTTCTTGCCGGTGTCACGACTGCAGGGGTGCGTTGTGGATCTTTTTGCTGCTGGTTTGCTCAGGGTTGCGCCTCGTGCACGTGCACATGCACATGCGCGCAAAGCAATTTAAAAAACTGCGCATGCGCAGAAGCAAAATCCAAGATGGCGCTGCCCACGGAGACACCGACAGAACCGGCCCCGTGACATCATCACCGAGTTACTAACGGTTCTAAAGAAC
>JANHFT010003270.1:473869-484092 GCA_032467955.1 Pseudoxenodon macrops | reverse complement strand
TCCACTAGGACTCCAAGATCCCTCTCATAGTTACTACTATTGAGCAGGGTACCACATATACTGTACCTGTGCATTTTGTTTCTCTTGCCTAAAACAACATTGGCCCTTATCTATCTCTAACCAGGTGCTGACCATAAGTTGAGAAGAGCTATGTATAGATTTTTAATTTAGCTTAATTTAACTGAATTGAATTGAATCAGTTTACTTGAACGTTCCCTGTGAATCTGGTCTTTCCAGCCGTACAGAGCTGATGTGTAACTATCTCTACTGATTAAAAAAACAGCCCAATGTCTTTCAGGATTCTCTACCAACAGATCAGCTTAAGGGAAGAACAGGTAGCTTCTAAGGAGCGGTTAGAAAGCAATTTCTTACTTACTACATCTTAATTCAGTATTTCTCAACCTTGGCAACTTGATGATCCTAATCTTGCGAAGCTTCTTCTCCGGTAATATTGTGCTACAAACTAGGGCATACAAAACCTTTGCTAGACCAATTCTCGAATACAGCTCATCTGCGTGGAACCCGGATTGTATATCGGAGATTAATACAATTGAGTGAGTCCAGAGGTATTTCAAGAGAAGAGTCCTCCACTCCTCTGCTCACAACAGAATATCTTGTACCACCAGGCTTGAAATTTTGGGATTAGACAATTTAGAACTACGCCGCCTTCGGTCTGACCTAAGCTTAGTATACAAAATTATCTGCTACAACGTCCTACCTGTTAATGACTACTTCAGCTTTAACCGCAATCATACACAAGCAAACAATAGATACAAACTGAAGGTAAACTGCTCCAAACTTGATTGCAGAAAATACGACTTCAGCCACAGAGTGGTCAATGCCGGGAATGCACTAACTGACTCTGTGGTTTCTTCCCCAAACCCCCAAAACTTTTAACCTTAGACTGTCTACCGTTGACCTCACTCCATTCCTAAGAGGTCTTTCAGGGGCGTGTATAAGGGCACCAACGTGCCTTCCATCCCTGTCCTACTGTCAAAATTTATTCGTAGCCTTATCCTGTATTCATAATCATGTTTATACTTATGTCTGTTGTCTTATACGTGTTTGACAAATAAATAAATAAATAAAAACGATGGGAAAATATCCAACTTCCAGGAAGCTTGACTGGAGAATTCTAGGAATTGAAGCTCACGCATCTTAAATGTTGCCAAGGTTAAGAAACACTTTGAAATAATAGAAAATACTCGTAGCTTGGGTTTTAGATTTTGGCTTTGGTTTTCTCTCCACGCTTGCTTCAATTTAGTTTCTGTACATTTCATTACCAGACTAAGTAACGTCATCAGCAGGGTTTTCTTGTCCTATACTCCTTTAGCTTATAAATGTCTAGAAATAGAATAGGACAAGAAACTTTTGCTGCTGATGTTACTTCGTGTGGTAACAAAATGTTTAGAAACTAAATTGAAGCAAGCTTGGAGTTAGGAAACACTGTTTTGGTTTCATGCTTGCTCCATAATTTATGCACTCAGCAGCGTGATGGAATAAGAGGCGAAAATTACAGTGGACTAAATGAACCTTGAATGTAAATTGGGCTTCACGCCAAATCTTCATTACTCCTGATCTGATAATACATATGTATAGACCAGAGATGGGTTCTGAATTTTCTTACTGCTGGTTTGCTCAGGATTGCGCCTCAAGCAGTCAAAAGCTAGCTTCTGCGCATGCGCAGAAACAAAAATTAGCTTCTGTGCATGCACAGAAGCAAAATCCAAGATGGCGGCGCCCACGGAGACACTGACAGAACCGGCTCCGTGACATCATCACGGAGTTACTACCGGTTCTATAGAACCACATAGAACCAGTAGGAATCCACCTCTGGTACAGATAGTCCCTGATTTACCACCACAATTGAGCCCAAAATTTCTGCTGTTAAAGGAGACCTTCGTTCAATGAGTTTTGCTCCATTTTACGACCTTTCTTGGCCCAGTCATTAAATGAATCGTGGCAGTGGATAGGTTAGCTAAGTGAATCTGGTTCCCCATTGACTTTGCTCGTGAGAAGGTCTCAAAGGGGGAATCGCGTGACCTTGGGACACAGCAATGGTCGTGGAGAGGTGGCAAAGGATGTAACTGTGAAAAATGGTCGCAAATCATATTTTTTTATAACTTTTTTTATAGCCTTTATAACTTTGAATGGTATAGAGCAAGGGGTGTCAAATTCAATTTCATTGAGGGCTGCATCAGGGTTGTGTTTGACCCCAGGGGGCGTGGCTAGAATGGGTGTGGCCAGCTCAATGTCACTCATCAAGGCTCCATTTTCAGTCATAATGGTCCTCCCAAAGTCTGTTTTCAGCTGCGATGGTCTTCTGCTGTCAGTGAAAATGGACCTCCCATGGCTTTCTCTGGCAGGAGGTGGTTGCGGTCAAAAACGGAGCCCAGGAGGACCGAACGCAGCCCTCCCAAGCTCCCTATTTGCTGACAGAGGCACATCACTGTTTCCAGGGCTTGCCTATGGGCCATATCTAAGCAACACAGGGACTGGATGTGACTCGCAGGCCTTGGATTTGACCACCCTGGTATCAGAGGTGGGTTCCTGCTAGTTCGGATAGGTTCGCTAGAACCAATAGCAGGAATTTCCCCCTGCTCACTGAACCAGCAGTGACGGCTGGCTGGACACGCCCCTGAACTGGTCCTACGGGTGGAAATTGCCTTGAAAATAACCCTCTGCGTATGCGCAAAGTCTCCTGTGCATGCGCAGACGGTTATTTTTGAGGCAACACCTGGATGCAAACGTGGGCACGCAGGCTCGCTTGCACACAAAACACACACTTCTGTCGCGACCCAAACTGATAGGAAAGCTAAGTAGAACCCAATCCTGCCTGGCATAGAGTCTCCTGCTTGAACAGGTGGATTGGACTAGAAGATCTCCAAGGTCCCTTCCGACTCTATGATTCTCTCTCTCTGAAACCACCTCCCCAGGGATTGTCCAGTTCTCTCTCTGCAGCTAATTAAACCCCAACTGCCCAAGTGGAGCTTTAAAACGTCAATAACATGAAACGACGTGAGTTTTTGATACCGGTCGTCTGCGTAAGAGTTCAACGCCGGTTGCTTTTCCAAACGATTCTCTTTTCTGGGTGAAAAGTTACTCAGCCCATTTCTTTTAGAAGCTGGTTCTTCAGCTCGGTGTTGGAAGGGAGAACGTGTTGCTAGTTGCTCAGCCAAGTGAATCTCCAGCTACGTGTAAGGACTTGTTATTCCGCCCCCCCTACCTGTTCTGCTCACCTGGTCCTGGGAGAGGTTTGCCAAGATTTCTTGCTCGCTCGCTCCCTCTCCCCCTTAACTGCAACCCGGAAAGGCCACAATTGTAGACGGAAAGTAGCTTCTTCAAATGTAGGTATGTTTGTACCCAAAAGCGTCAATCTGCCAGAGAGGGTCATCGGATGAAGGAGTTTCTGCCTGACTGCCTCTGATTCTTTCTCGTTGAGGTTTTTGGGCAAGTGAGAAGATTGCCTTTCTTTCATGGAAGGATGTGCTTTTTAATAAAATAAATAATAAATAAATAAATATCCGCAGAATTGAATTCTTACTGATAACGTTATTGCAAATATTGTTTACAATTGTTCAGGCCGCTTCAGGCGAACTGGTACCGTGTTTCCCCGAAAATAACACAGGGTCTTATTTTTTTTTGACCCATGAAATAAGCGCTTGGCCTTATTTTCAGGGAGGTCTTATTATTTTTGAGGTGCAGGAGATGGCGAGCGTGGTCACCTCATGGCCGCTGCTGTGTTTTGGGGAAGGGCTTATTTTCGGGGGATGGCTTATTTTAGTGCATGTGCTCAAAAGCCTGATTGGGCTTATTATCCGGGGAGGTCTTACTTTCAGAGAAACAGGGTATATATTGTACTTTTCAGTAAGTGACATTTTAATGGGATCTTTAAAGTCCCTGAACAAGCTCTAAAGGGTACAGGATCGATCCAGGCTCAACTCTACAAATTAGCATTGTCAAGTACAATTTAGAGCCCTGCATGGCTGTAGATTAAGAACACGTGCAACGTTCGTGTAACATTTAAACGTAGAGTGGTAGACAAGGGCTTGTGCCTGTGGTTAAGTCACAATGCAGTTGCCGTAGAGATCAGCAGTGGAGAAAATGTGAAGCAATTAATCAAATTTTAATCTCATTTTGGGGAAGGGCTACCTAAGCATATTTAGCATAGGGAAAATATTACCATCACATTGAGATGCACAAGGACACGATATGTCCCTTATGCAGCCTTTTGTTAACCTGTCATTTTGCTGCTGAAGCCGGGTGATGAAATTACCAGGGGACTAGCAATAGCAATAGCACTTAGACTTATATACCGCTTCATAGTTCTTTTACAGGACTCTCTAAGCGGTGTACAGGGTCAGCCTATTGCCCCCCAATAATCTGGGTCCTCATTTTACAGACCTCAGAAGGATGGAAGGCTGAGTCAACCTTGAGCCTGGTGAGATTCGAACTGCCAAATTGCAAGCAGCCGGCAGTCAATTAGGTATGTTTAGCCTATCAAAGTGAAGGATTAGGGGAAGACATGATACCTTCAAAGGCTGTCACAGGGAAGAGGGTGTCGATTTATCCTCCAAAGCACCTGAGGGTAGGATAAGAAGCAAAGGGTGGAAGCTCCTCAGAGGGAGAATCCAATCTGGAAATAAGGAATTGCCTGACAACAAGAACAATTAATCAGTGGAATAGCTTGTCTCTTAAGAGTTTTGGGTGCTCCATCACTGGAGGATTTCAAGAAAAGATTGGATAGTCATTTGTCTGGGATGGTGGCGCAGTGGTTAGAGTGCAGTACTGCAGGCTACTTCTGCTGACTGCCAGCTGACTGCAATTTAGCAGATCGAATCTCACCAGGTTCAAGGTTGACTCAGCCTTTCATCCTTCCAAGGTGGGTAAAATGAGGACGCAGATTGTTGGGGGCAAGAGGCTGACTCTGTAAACGACTTAAGAGAGGGCTGTAAAAGCACGGTGAAGCGGTATATAAGTGCTATTGCTATTGCTATGGTAAAAGGATTCCTGCCTTGGTGTTTACTTCCAGTTTCTGGCAATCCCCCCCCCCATTGGATATAATGGCTTCACTTAATAACCACTGCAATCGCTTAATGACCTGAAAATAGAATTGAGTGACCAGTCATGTGGTGACCTGCTTAATGACCATCACGATTTAGGACTGTAATTGCAGCCTCAATTACTGCCATAGAGAGATAGGAACATTTCTTTTGTTTATTAAATAGATTTATATGGCTGCACAATTCCCATCGCGACGCTGGGAGGCACGCTTTTTCCACGCCAACGAATGGGATGGGGTCATCCAGAACCGATTGTGAACCAAACTGAACCGCATACCGAACCAAAGATTGGCATATTTATAGACAGTGTATTAAGTGAACCTAACACGCAGAGAAAATTAGATGAGAAATAAATATCCAGTAAACTATGATTAATCATTAACGTGTCATGTGAACGCAGCTATTGAATGTAAAAAAGCAGGAAGACAATAGGGTGTAAGCAGGTGGCAGTCAATCCCAGTGTAATGGGATCTGTGATAAGCCTCTTTGACAAGGTTGCTAAGCTTTCCTTGCCTCTCATTTTATCTCTATAGAAGGAAATTCAAATTTGAAGGACAAAATAAAATAATAACTTGCCCCATCTCTCAGAAAGATTTTAGGATATGTTTCCTGTACAGGTAGCCAGCATAGCTGGGGTATTTTTTTGCTAACCTCTCATATTTTTTACTTGTAAGATTTGATGCCCAATTAATTACCTAATAATGGCCCCGTTTCTAGTGATTTTAATAAAGTGCAGCCTCTGAAATTTCCCCACCCAGTCCGCCTTTAGAAGTCAAGTCTCTGAAAGAGCTAGACAGCATTTCTTTAGACGTATGTAACATTTCCAAACAGGAGGTTGTAGAAATATAATTAGAACATATAACGTAATTACAAAAGCAGTGCAAATAATTGCTTTCATAATAAAGGTGTGGCCCTCCTCAGAGTTGAAATAACGGAGTGCTTTTATCTCTTTAAAGATTCTGTGCCATAGGTTAAATATATATACGGGTAGTCCTCGATTTACAATAGTTCATTTAGTTACCATTCGAAATTACAATGGCACTTGTGACCATTTTTCACACTTATGACCGTTGCAGCATCCCTGTGGTCACATGATCAAAATTCAAGCACTTGACAACTGACTGAGAAGTGCACACACTCATTTTAGTTTGCCTAGAAAATATAAACATGTCTTGTGTACTTGTGTTCTAGATTACCAAATCATTCACAATGTCAAAAAGGCTTTTGTTTCATTATGTCGTTCAATATGTCAGAATTCCTCTTGCAGAATCGAGGAAGCGTCCCCGGCTATTAAAGAGAAGCTTCTGAAACAAAATGCATTTCCCACTGGTTTCAAATCCATACAACTGTCAGTTGCTTGTTCCAATTATATATTGACTAATTGTACTGGGTTTCATACCGTAGTTTTCCCAACGTCTAGAAGGCAGAAGCAGTTTAGATTAAGAGAGTGATTTAAGGTTGAACAATAAAAAGTAAACCAATAAAGGCAAGACTCACTAAATGTCTATGTGGTCATGTAAGCTTTGCAACTTGTTTGTGCATCGTGGGTTTGCATGTCTGAATGATGGAGTGACTGATGGGTGAATCCCAAGGCCAATGGAACTATATCTGTATATAGAGTCTAAAAACATTGGGTTAACTTTTATGAATAGACATTAATATAAGCTAGTTCCCAGAAGTTTGCGTTAGCATTTCAATTTTCTTTTTTATTAGTTTATGATTGTTGTTGTTGTTGTTAGTCGCAAAGTCGTGTCCGACCCATCGTGACCCCATGGACGATGTTCCTCCAGTCCTTCTTGTCCTCTACCATCCCCCGGAGTCCATTTAAGATCACAAATACAAAAGCAAATAGTAGGGGGGGGGGAAGAGGAGGAGAAGGGGAAGGGAGAAATAAGAAAGGAAAAAAGAAGAAAAAAGCATTGACTTCCGATTCCCTTTGGGGCAGAAGAATAAGACAGTAATATCCAACCTCAACTTTTTACTTTTACATAATAGTATAAACTAGCCATTTCCAAAACAACAAATCTACCCAATCAGTAAAGCCCAAAATCAAAGTTTAATTTTTTTCCTCCACCTCAAGCACAAAGTCCAGAACTGGTTTCCAAGTAGAAACAAAACAGTCAATTTGGCCATCTCTGCTAACTCCATCCACTTTTGCAGCCATTCCATCCATTGTGGCGATCCAAGCATTTCAATTTTCAAAAATGGAACTGAAATCAAAATCTTTGTCTGTTCCTTTTTCTTTTTCAACAGAGGAAACGAAGCAGGTTTTGAGGCTGAGTTTAACGGAGTTCTCTCTGCCCAAATTCTACTTGCTGTTTGGAATTAGCAAAGTGAAATCGGCAGCAGTCATTGCATTCCGATCCAGTTATCGGGACCGGTCATTCTCTCCTGGTTCCTATGAGAGAGAAACCTTTGCACTGACATCTCTGGAAACGGTCACAGAAGCATTGCTGGAAATTATGGAGGTATGGCATGGATGTCAGGATACAAGGGTACAAGCCATGAGTGAGATATTAGGAGTGCAAAAATATGTCATTTGTAGATAATTCACGTAGCACTTTAACACGTTGGTTATGGCAAGGGCATATTTTACACAACAGAGATCAGAGTTAAGATAGCATTGATGTGTTTTAAGATGTGTTGCTCCAATGTATAACATTTTATGATAGGAAATAAAAAAGAAAATATTAAATTAATCTGACTGAGAATTTGTGCTCACAATCTAGTCCACGTATACAGCAGAATAAAGTAATGGAATGGATTTTACATATCAGGAAAAGGGATAATATTTTTAAGGTTTTAAACAAATGCCTTGCAAGTAAAACAAATTACACATAAAGAAAAAGGATTTAGCCCAAACTGTTTCCTGATACATATGCTGAATGTATAAACATGGATTAGGGTGTTGTTTTAATGTGGTAGAGCATTCAAAAATGAGCCTTTCCCACACTAATGCAGTGTATTCTATTTTCTTATCTTAAAATTCAACTATCATTTCCTCTTGCTGAAATAGATGGCTATTATGTATGCATGATTAAGTAAAAGTGTGGGTGTGTGGGTATGTGGGTGTGTGTGTGTGTATGAGAAAGAGAGAAAGGGGTGGGGAGGAGAAACTGTAAATTATTTTCTGTCTCTGGGGTATGAGAATAGACGCTTAACTTAAGTATGGACTGCAGCCACACTCAGTGGTTACGTACAGATAGTCAACTTAGGAGAACAATTGAGGGGCCCTTGTTGCTCTCTGACAACAATTCAGCAATTAGGTCATAAGTCATTGCAGTCATTAGGTGAGATGCTCAAGTGATCATCTCGCTCAATTACTGCAATCTCAGCTCTCCCCATTGCAGTCATTCAGGGACTGCTTGGATCGTTAAACGGATGGAGCAAAATATCTGCAGAAATGGGTCAGGCAGCTCCCCTCCATGTGCTGAAGGGAACTGCAGCACTGGACTGTGAGAAAAAGCTCAGATCTTCATGTTCCAGGTCTCTCTTCTCCAGCCTAGCGCTGAAGTTCCCCTCCCTTCCATGGCAGAAAGGAACTCTGACCCGAAATCCATGCAGGATTTTGGCACGGAACATTTGCACCATTGGGTGTTTGGGCCAGTCCCTAATAACAAAAGGGAGTTCTCTCGTTTCTGGGGACTAAGGGAGTTCTCTTGTTTCTGGGGACTGGCTGCAAATGCCCTGTGCTACAAGCATTTCATGCCAAAATATTTTGGGACAGACTTTTTTTTCCACCCAGTCTCCTTGAGGAAGGCTATAGTTAAGCAGTTAAGATGCTGGGCTTATTGGCTGGAAAGCCGACAGCCCACATTCCAGGCCTGAATGTCGCGCAACGGGGTGAGCTCCCATCCTCACCTTAGTTCCTGCTCACCTAGCACTTTGAAAGCATGCCAATGCGAGTAGATAAATAGGTACCACTTCGGTGGGAAGGTAACAATGCTGTGCAACATCACGCTGGCCACGTGACCATGGAAACATCTTTCGACAGTGCTGTCTCAATGGCTCTTGAAACAGGGATGAGCACTACCCCCTGTAGTCAGCAACGACTAGCAGAGTAAAATCCTCCAGGGACTCCCTCCTTGAGAACACAAACACTGTTGCAGAACTTCTGTCAGGCCATGCTTTTGCTCTCAAAGAGGCTGGGTATGAAAAATGCCCCTCCTGAAATTCCCCCACTTTCAGTCAGCCCCAAGACCCCCAGAGGGAATCCTCTGGCCAGGCAGCAGCAGTTTGCATTGACTTTCTGGGGAAGCCAGCAGGGAAAATGGCACATGGGAAATCACACATGACCGCAGGACACTTGGCAACCCACTGTAGGTGCAGACCGGTTGCCCAGTGCCCAAATCACAATCACATGACCAATGGTGTGTGTGTGTGCTGTAACAGTTGTAACGTTGGGCATCCATCCGACGCAGTTTAATTTTGAAGAGTCTCTGAATGAATGGGCATTAAGTGAGGACTGTTTGAATTGTTTAAGGCTGCCGGTAGAAAAATAAATGAAGAGAAGATGGGTGTCCTTTTTCAGTTCCTGGAGTGTGTGAATACAAAGCCACAATTGTCCCTGTTCCAGAAATGCTCACTTTCGGTTGAGTAGATAATAATAATAATAAATAATATGACATAATCAGCTCGTCTGACCTTTTGATTTTCCTGCAGGCGTGCATGAGAGATATCCCAACCTGCAAATGGCTTGACCAGTGGACGGAACTAGCTCAGAAGTAGGTCATGTTGCCCTAAACTATAAAGTGACCCCTGCTTGGGTCACTTTGTTACTCCCTCTTTCTGTTTGAGGCGATTTCCTTGGTGGTCTTATTCCGGCAGGCTTTAATTACCGACTTTCTTCCTTGACAGGTTTGCATTCCAGTATAATCCGTCCCTCCAGCCAAGAGCCCTTGTGGTCTTCGGTTGCATTAGCAAACGGGTGTCACATGGACAGATAAAACAAATCATCCGGATTCTGAGCAAGGTGTGTCTTTCGATTTTGTCTTTCCGGAACTTACTTTCTTTTCTTCCTCCTGCATTTGCATACAGGGAGTCCTTGACCTATGATCACAGCCGGGACCAGAATGTCCAATATTATGCAAGACAATTGTTAAATGAGTCACACCCAATTTTATTTATGAGGATTTGTGTGTGTGTGTGGGGTGTTGCCAT
>JANHFT010003270.1:449830-469065 GCA_032467955.1 Pseudoxenodon macrops | reverse complement strand
AGGATTCAGTCCTAAGAGCAAGGTAAGTAAGCTGGAGGGGGAGGGCAGATGCAGAAGAAAAAAAACCCTTAAACATTATTTTTTTTAAATTCCCCCCCAAAAAAATCCACAAAAAAGATGGTGGCCTCCATGGAAAAGAACCGGTTCTAATGAGTCACCAGCTGCCCCCAACCTACTCTATAGAACCGGTTAGAACAGGTAGGATTTCACCCCTGCTACTGTGCATATACTGTAACTCTATACATATAAGAGTGAGGAATGCTGATTGCTCTAGAGTTCCTATTCATACAGAGAAGGTTCTACAGATTTAACAGTGAAGATGTGATTATCAGTAGGGAGATCCAGAAACCAAGTCAGTCTGAAATATCTTGACTGGTGGGTAGGACAATCTATGTTCAAGTGAATACTCATGTGCTCACTTGAACCCAGAAGGAGTGAAGGGACACAGATCGAAGATAATAAAAATATTACATGCTTTAATGTACCTCAGTGCTTGTTGTTCTTAATGCAAAAGATTAAAAGACAATTATGTTGGAAGCTATTAATAAAACGATGCTGTCATTTATTTAATTGTAAATTTATTTTATAATTTTTGTGACTGATGGTTTAAGTTTCTGACTCACTGAAAGGAAAATGGCTACTGGTAGGAAGAACAAAATGTTCTTTGTATTTGATTCCTGTTTATTAGTGCTTGGGCATCCTAGGATGAAGAAGGAAGAGCTTGGCTGAATGATCAGGAAGGTAGCCATACAGTTGGATTATCGCAGTAGGACAGTGTACTTCAATCTTGGCAACTTTAAGATGTTTGGGCTTCAGTTCCCATGGCTGGCTGGGGAATTGTGGGAATTGAAGTCCATGCATCTTTAAAATGCCAAGGTTGAGAAATATTTCACTAGGATGCACATCACTGAATGTGCATCCATACATCTCTCTCTGAATTTATGGAACTTTCTTCAAAACATCCTTAATTATACTACACTTTTCAGGAGGATGAAATAAGGCCATGGATATACTCCTTTCCGCTTTCATAATTAAGCAATTTGATTTTTTTCCAAATACCCCAGAAATATATCACATATTCAGCTCTATTATCCGTGAAATTTTTAGTAAATACAGTATTAATACTAATGTGGAAAAATATTAGTTGCTTTTTGCCACAAGAGAAATGTCCCATGTGGGTAAAGTCACTTAAAGAAGCAGTGGCTTAATTATGAGATGACTAAGGTTGTGTATGTCAATCCCTTGGAAGGGTTTGTTTAATGGCACTGCCAGAATCCCCAGTAAAGGGATTGTTGTGTTCCATAATTTTTTTTCTTTCTCTTGGCAGAGTTTGGAGAAATTTGGTAGACTTTCAGAAGGCATTGGTGCCAGTGTTTCTAACAGAACAGAATAACAGAGTTGGAATTGAAAACAGAACTCCGAGACAGGTAGATTCCTCAAAGAACATGTTTATTGGATACATCATATTGGCAGAATTGGTGAAAACCAACACTAAAGGTTTCCACTGTTTTAACCTAATTAAAAGAGTAAAAATCCCCCCTTCTAGGTGTCACCGGTCACATTGTCCAGTGAATGTAGCTGGCAGACTCCTCTCCTCCTTCAACAGCCACCTGTTACGATGACCTTGATTCCAGAGGAAAACCTTTGTTTTGACTGTTAGCCAGGCTATCTACTTCCCCCCTCCCTCGCTTTGTGGCAACTATGAGGCAGCACAAGATGGCTTCAGTCAGGTTCACTTCAGAGTTGATACCTTGGATATCTTCTAGTCCAACCCCCTGCTTAAACAGGTAAACATTTCAGACAAGTGGTTGTCTTGTTACACCCACAACTTCTGAAGATAAACTATTCCACTGGTTAATTGTTCTAACTGTTTTAATAAGGAGACATTTCTTCTTATTTATAGGTTGGTTCTCTCCTTGATTAATTTTCATCCATTACTTCTTGTTCTGTCTTCTGATGCTTTGGAAAATAAGTTGAAGCCCTCTTTTTTGTTTTTCTTTCTCTGTATTCAACAATAGCTTTCTAGCTATTTGTTAGATGACAGTCTCTAGTATGTCTTCCCTATTTTCCCTACTGTACTAGAAGTTGAAATTCAGCAATATCTGGACTACATATTGCCAATTCAGGTTTAAAATCATCAGTGGATATAAAAACAATGAATATGTATTTTGTTTATAGCTCTCCAACAACCTGGATATTTTGATTGCTTGTTGTAACAACATGTCCATGGATATTTAAGAATATTGTTGAAGTTCAGTGGAGAAGAGAATAAGAGGTATGGGTTAAAAGAAGGATGTGTAGCAAGTTTATATACCCAGAAAAGTACATTGGATTGCTGCTTAATGGAATTCGGAAATGTCACCTAGTGGTTCATACAGTGAGCTGAGTACAAGTGAAGAAAATAGGCAGGAAACACAAGTCACATGACAGATCTTAAATTTATGTCATGTCTGTGTCTATTCATTCCCAGACTGAATCAAAGTACTGTCTTTTGATCACTGAAATCTTACATAATATGTGACTGACAAGGTTCTTTGAGAATAACTTGCCTTCATATGGAAATATTTGAAAGTTAAGATATACAATGTTAGAAAGGTGTCTGCTCCTTTGTCAACTGATAGCAAGAATTGCATTTTACTTTTATTATGTTTACTTCTCTACTTGAGTTGTAAAGACAGTTGATACATAATTAAATGTAATTTGGTTCTAAACATAGAACATAGAATCATAGAGCTGAAAAGGATTTTGGAGGTCTTCAAATCCAACCCCTTGCTCAACGCAGGAGACCCTATAGTTGGGTTCCTAACAGTTTAGTCCAGTTCTACCGAACCTTCAGTAACTTACCGGCCCAGTTAGGTAGAACCGTTAGTGACTTGGTCCTGCCATGCCCCTGAGCTGGTTCTTTCAGCGATGCTATAGGCACCGCCATCGTGGATTTTTAAAAGCACTGCGCATGCGCATGTGGGTACATGGCCGCAGCACACCCCTGACTGATCTGGCAGTAACAACATTTAAAACCCACCTCTGCCTTATACCTTCCTGATCAAATGATTATCTAGTCCATGTTTGAAAACCTCCAGTGATGGAGGATACACAACTCCGGGAGGCAAGCTTTTCCATTGTTTAATTGTTCTCACTGTCAGAAAATTTGTCCTTACTTCTAGGTTGGATTTCTTTTTAATAAGCTTCCACCCATTGCTTCTTGTCCTTTCTTTTGGTGCTTTGGAGAATAAGGCAATTCCCTCTTCTTTGTGACAGCCCCTTAAGTCCTGAAAGACAGTTATCATGTCCATCCTAATCCTACATGCAAAGGATTAGGTGAAGCTATGGCAAAAAAAGAACACCATTACTATATCAGAGAATTATTCTTTATTAACTAATGTAATCAGATATGCTTTGTCTTTGAAAAATATACACAAGTGTTTTGTTTTTGTGTGTGAAAGCTATTGAATCAGCCATAGGTCACATTTGGATGATCACAAACCCACAGACCTACTACCTTTAGACATTAAAATACTGTATATGAACAATGCTGTTGTTTTTCTGTTTGTGCATCTTGTTGCTCATTCTTGAATCAAAGAACCGGTGAGTGAGCAAAGAACAAATATCTTTATCTGACTACATTATTGTATACACAACTTATTTAGAGTACAGATGTGCATGCATTTGAAAAAAAAATCTTCCTAATATATATTTGTGTAATGTGAAAATCAGCTGCAGCATTCTGTAGTGTTCAATAAATATTAATAAAATAAAATAATAATAATACAGCTTTTAATTTGTAATGAATCTAAATTTAGCAAAGTAAAGAACACAGGGTCTGGAAAGTTTAGTGAAATTCAGTCCATTTTTGAAGGAAATATGTTTATTTTAAGAAGGCAATATTAAAAGCAAACATTGTTTATTTATTTTTACCAACCTATTACTACTGGAAAGTCTAAAGTTCAGAATACTGACATATTTTTAACAGGGAAAGGCTAGATCCTGGTCCAAGCCTTTCTATCAGTTTCTGCTATATTTAGAAAGTAAGAACCTCAAAAACGATAAAAGTTTCCTTTGAGCTGAGCTCAAATCCAAATGACTTCATAAACACATCAGTTGATTTTATTTGGCAGTCATACAAACACCATAGAAGTGGTTTGCCACTGTTTTCTTCTGAGGTGTTTACCGAATACTCAACCTCACCTAAAGCTTTGGGAATTATGGAGGTGCCTCATCCAAGTACTAATCATGTCCAGTCCTGCTTTTGATCAAAGGGAGATTGACCTTTCTAACCACTTCAGGAGGTTGCCAAATTTTCAGAATTGTCTAGACCACATGGAATCTAGGAGGCATTCACTCTGGATAAAAGAAAGAAGTTTTGTTCAGGGAAAAAAATGTGTAGGGTAAATGTACCATAGGCCTTTCTCCTTCAGAAAAACATACACCATTGGGCTACCATTTGCACAAAAAGGTTTTTTTAAAAAAGAGAAATTACTGTAGGGTAACAAAGCGTTGAAATACATAACGAAGATCCATACTTATCATGCTTATTGATTTGATTTGCAGGTCCTCTCAGCTCATATGCATGACTCTGGGCAGCTAACAATTAAAAACAGAATATAAACATAATGAAAAACAACCATGGGTGCCTTACCGTCTCACATTATCTCTTTCGATATTAATGTAGTTCCACTTCATAGGGAAAAATAATAATAATTTAGAGATTTTAAAAAAATAAGCAAAGAGAAAGGAAGCTTTGTGCTATGGGTAGGGAATGGCAAAATGGTGCCCCCTGGAAGAAGTGAGTCTTGACAGGCACTAGGGTTAAGGATAATTCATTGGCTTAATGGGCTATTCTTGGATCAGTCACAAGATTCTTGAAACAACAACACAACCAGCAACTATTAACCAGTGGAGATCAAGACAGCCTGGCAATTTATTATTAAATCATTATCCAGGGCAGCAACTAGCTTTAGAGGGAATATGATTGTGTCGGGATTCCAAGTAATAGATCCATAGCAAATAAAATTCCAAGGAAGGTGAATTCCTCAAAGGATAGCTTTATTGGAAATATCCTATTGGCACATATCTGGTAAAAACCGACTCTGAGGATTCCTACGGTTTTCACCTAATTATAAGTAAATGTTTTTCCACTTTCTCAAAACAATCAGTCGCATGGTCCAATCACAGCTCCATCTGGATGCCTGGTAACATCCCATTCCTTCTTCTGACAAGGTGTGAGACTGTCCTTGATTCCCAAGAGAAAATGTTTTGTTTTGGCTACAGTCCCAACTATCTCAATTCACCCCTCCCTATCCCTCAGCTCCAATGTGGCAACACTGAAGCTCCAAGATGGCCTCAGTCCGGTCAGCTTCAGCTATGACAGATTGCCAGGTTCTTCAACCATTTCTGAGCAAGGACTGTCATTAGATTGAAGGAAACTGGTGACTATTTGTTCTGAAAAACGTAACACAGCTTAGGCTGTTGTAGGATTCAATGTTGTTGTTGTTTTTAACTAGGGACATACATTGAGCTATACACTATTGTAAATACCTGAAGTAAAGGATTTATTGCATTGGCATTCCTTATTTTCTGTGATTTCACCTTTCAAAACTTTATAGTCATCATCATCACCATTCATTTCCATGCAGCTTTAAAAGCTATAAATTAAAGTTTTAAACTATTTCCAATATAATTTATTACCCAAAACTGATGGAACAGAGCCACTGATGATCATTTCACATGTATCACAGAAAGAAACAAAGAGCTTTTATTCCCACAAAATGAGACCAGACAATTGTGTTGGAACTGATTAGACGAGACAATATTTCTCTTTCTAGTATTTTACTGCCTTGAGAAACATTGTGTGAAATTAATTTACTTTTCTTATTCGTTCAAAAATTGATCTTAATTGCCTTTAAAAGGCTGGACAATTTGGAATAAATCCATAACTTTTCATCATCCTTGGAGAGAATATATATTTATAACTACTGTAAGTTGTCCTTTGGGTTGCATAGATTTCAGGGTGGCCAGTCTGTCTGTTTTGAGTCTGGACCAATTCTGCTCAGTATCATTTCCCCATAAATCTGAATTCATTTCTAAAAAAGAAAAAGTAAACATGTATGTTTTAACATCTTTCTGAGTTTATTTTCTGAAAAAATACAAAAAAAAATGAAAGAAGGTATTCTTAAATATTTATATTTAAATCAGATTATTATAGATCATTATATTCCCCAAGATTTTCTGGTCATAGATTTAACAATCCAGACATCACAGCTAATTTGGATGTTCTAAATGAAACTACCGATATAAAATACAGCAAGATATTTTAATATTTTTCTTACTTTTTTTCTCCTGTTTTTCCATTCTAATTTTCTTCTTTCTTTCTTTTTTTAAAGAAAAAAAATCCAATATTTCTTAATAAATAAGTTGTCATTTTCATTCTCATCTAATTCTATCATTTCCTTGACTAATAGAAAAAAAACGTTTAAGTTAGGTCAGTCTGCCATAACAGCTATTAAACACAGCCAGGTTGTTGACACATTTCTTGGACTATGCAGTAGCAATGAGTCTTAAAAAGCAGAAGCAGAAAAATGTGTTAGAATGTGTTTTTTTAATCCCTCTGACAGTTTGTCTACACTTTTCTGTTTATGTCTGATGGTCATCATTTTGTTATAGCCAAAATTCCAAACTAAGTTTTTTTACAACTCTTAGTCGTAATATACTCGTTATTTCTTAGGCTGGATTTGCTCACACACTTATTCTAATGCAGGAAGAGTAGATGCTGAAAGATATTGGAAAAGTCAAAATTTAGTAATAAATTACATGTAATCACACACCTGTTTGCAACCTATCGTGCTGCTGTTTAATTCTACACATCATTTACCTTTTCACATCTCTCTTTTTTCATTCTCTCTCTTCCTCAGATTTTTTTTTTTTTACTGATGGTGAAACAAAAGATCAATAGGATTAAATTCAGGAAACAGATTCCAATTAAGAGGTTGGAAAAAGCATTCCCAGTAAGGTTTCAGAGGATGGAATAAATAGCTGAGGATGTTTTGTTTAAGCTCGAGGTTTCTAAGGAAAAGCCGAATGAATTTTAATGTGGCTTTAAGATGAATAAAGATACAGGAATTCTTCATAAACTGTATTTCATCTCAGATTATCTGATGCTCCCACACATATATTTTAAAAGATAAATGTTCTGGCATGTTAGAGGCATGTGTTCTACTGTACTCTCTCTCCCACTCTCATTCCCTCCCTCCATTTTTAAATCTGTTCCTTTGACCACCTTTTGTTAAATATTCAAATACAAGGATAAGTTAGTTCTTGAAAAAATGAACAACATAAAGTAATTAATTATACAGAATAAATGAATGCTATAATAAGTTTTTATGTCTATGGAGATTTTCAGTCACCCAGGTCATGGTTGTCCCAAAGGTGCTTTTTTTTAAGAGTCAACTGGACTTTCTTGGTTTTTCTTTGAAGACATTTTGCTTCTCATCCAAGAAGCTTCTTCAGCTCTGACTGGATAGTGGAGAATAGAAGGATTTATATTGCTTGCAGACAGCTGGTCATTTGCATTCTTTCAGGGAGCTGTTCATTTGGAGGTTTATCTGTGTCCTCAGGGTCACCTGAGTAGTGCAAATGGATGTGGAGCCTTCTTGGAACTGCTGAAAGGACACTGTTGTGGGCTGGAGATAGATGATGTTATATCCCCCTTCCTCTGTTGAGAAAGGGCTGTTAATTTTGACATAAATGGCCTCTTTGACCCCTCTTTCAAACCAGTGGTCCTCTCTGTCCAAAATGTGGACTTTGCTGTTTTCCAAAAAGTGGCCTTTGTCTTTTAAATGCAGATGGACTGCTGAATCTTATCCCGATGGGTTTGTTTTCCTATGTTTTGCCATGTGGCTGTGAAGTGGTTGTTTTGTTTCCCCAATGCACAGATTTGTACATGTCTCACTGCATTGTATTGCATATATCAGGTTGTTCAGTTTGTGTCTTGGGGTAGACAAGTTTCTGCCTTCTTGGTTTGAAACTGTGCATGTTGGTTGAAAATCCTCCTGAACTTTTCAAATATTCTTGCAACATATGGAATGTATTCTAAAAGAATGCAAATGATCAGCTGTCTGCAAGGAATATATGGTAAATCCTTCCATTCCCCACCATCCAGTCAGGGGATGAGAAGCAAAAGGTCTACAAAGAAAAAACAAGAAAGTACTGTTGCTTCTTGAAAAAGCATCTTTTGGACAACCATGATCTGCATGACTGTGAATCTCCATAGACATGAAGCCACAGTTTTAAAATGTTTTGGTCTTATCTGTGAATTCAGCCAAAGACTGTTCAAAAGTTCTTGCTACTTTTTTTTAAACCCTGGTTTATAAAGTAAAATGTAGTAGATGTATTCACACAACCTCTTCTTGGAACCACCAAGATCACTCCCACCAACATTGGTTGGGCAATGAAGTGTCTGCAAGAAAACAACCAAGCTTAGAGATCACCAAATACTCCTCAGTTCAAACCTGAGCACTTCACAGCCCACGGATGCGACTGAAAAAGGAAACCCTACTTAATTTTTTGCCAGTATTCTTTGAACCACAAATTGTTATTTGCAGTGCTTGTTTATGCCGGATACAGAGTGGATTCCAAAAGAAGAGAATGTAAGTAGCCCAGGGCTGAACTGTGGAATCCTTGGTCCTCTCTGTGCTTGCTGTCCACTGATGATGTTACTTAGTTGAGTAATGAAATATCTGTAAGCAAAAAACCAAGGCTCAGAGAACACCAGGATCTCCACAGTTCAGACCTGAGCTACAAATATTTTCTTCTTATGAGTTGATTGTTGAGTGTGTCTACATGGGATGAATCAAGATTAAGGGTGGGTCTTTTTCTGACTTGAGTGTCTGACGCCTGTACTTTGGCTTCTTCACGGACAGAGCCCCGAGGAAGTCTTCATGGAGATCAGGAGGCCTCTAGAGTGGCACTGTAAGCAGATGGACCACTTTGTGGGACTCAATTTCAACTCCAACTTCAACTTTGCACTTGTGGGGCATCTGCTAAAAGGTAGGAAGGCAATGCGGTGGCTCGGTTTTCTTGCTGTCAGGCCCAGCCCAACTGTACACCACAATAATGTGTGTGTGTGGTAGGAGTTCTGTATTCTGTATACTGTGCCTATGAATTGCATCAGAAGAGGATCTTAGAGCACTTTAGAGTTCCTCGAAGGGGAACAGAAGATACTGAAGAGAGAGACTGGAGAGGGAAAGAGGAAAAAACAAATACCTAGAATTAATAGGCTGAAAGGAACTTTTGTGATAGAAACTGAGATGCACTTCAGAAAAAGACACAGTTTCTACAGACAAAGCCCTGGTTTGAGACTTGGGCCATTTGTGCAAAGGGGAGTTTATTGTTCAACAGCTGTTTCTGCATTACAAAGGGAAATTGTTGCTATGTGTTAGAGGCCAAAGTGGTTGCCCACTTTTCTTCTCCTTGTGCCTTATTTTAGAATTTAAGATGGTAGAACAGATTGCTCTCTCTCATTTAGATTTTTTTTTTCTTCCATTCAATCATGTCCGATTCTCAAAGACTGCCTCAGCAAGTCCTTGCAGTGTTCTTGGCAAGGTTTTTCAGAAGTGGTTTGCCATTGCCTCTTTCCTAGGGCCAGCAGAGAGTGACTGGCCAAGATTACCCAGCTGACTTTGTGCTTAAAGTGGGACTAGAACTCACAGTCTCTCAGTTGATAGCCTGATGCCTTAACCAGTATATCAAACCTGGTCCTCACTCTTTCACGTGACATATAGAAAAACAAATTAGTGAAGAAATATATATGTAAGTGTAAGTAAAGAAGTAGCATCACAAAATACTGGCCAGAGTGGAATTCCCCCCCCCCACCCTCCCCGAACTGCTAGTTTTCTGCATTCAAGGATGAATTATGCTTAGAAATTATTCTGGTTTTCCCACCTTGTAGTGCTTGTTCTATCGTTATCTTTCTGGGTAAATCAGGCCTAGCATTCTCTTGGGATTGCTGTGACAAGCAACAATACAATTAATTCCTTTCAGTGTCCCTTCATTCCAACTCGGGATTTTAAATTCCGGTCAATAACACTTTTTCCTTTTGTGCAAAAGCCTCAAAAATGCATTGCATTTTATTTATTTATTAAGTTTATATGCTACCCAACTCTCCAACTTTTTCTCTCCAGAATCCCAGATTTTAAGGGTTGATTACTTGCAGTAAAATAAATGCTTGCTGCCTTTCCAGAGACTCACACTAACTTTGGAAACTACTAAAAATTAGTGGTTAGTATTGCTAAGTTTGCACGATCAAGGCTTTTTCCTTTTGGTTATGAGAACCAGCAACATGTCACGCAGGTTACTGAAATCCAGTTTTCACTGGATAGAACAGGAATAGGAATAGGAATAGGAATAGGAATAGAATAGAATAGAATAGAATAGAATAGAATAGAATAGAATAGAATAGAATAGAATAGAATAGAATAGAATAGAATACTTTATTGTCACTTTGAATGTACACCAATTGGTATACATTAAAATGAAATTACGTTGCATACAGCTCTCAAAGGGTCTCAAAGGATCTGGATGGATAAACTTGTTCAACTCCCATCCCAGTTTCTGAATGTCCGTTTAAGTTTATGCATCGTCTCTTTAAGACATTTCCCCACTTTTCTTTCTTTGCAGATACCTGATTGTTTAACACACTGTTTATTTCAATAGGTTACCGGCACCCATCTCCGACCATAGTAGCAAGAACAGTAAGGATTCTGCACACACTCCTCGCTCTGGTTAACAAACATAGGAACTGTGATAAGTTTGAGGTGAATACCCAGAGTGTGGCTTACCTTGCAGGTAAAAACCCCAAATCTATGAGGTTTGTATCCAATCCAGTCCAATCTCAACTGGGTAATACACAGCGTGAAAGTATTCCTCTCAATTCATAACAAAATGTGAGCTGCCAAAAGGAGAGAGAGCCAGTCTACGTATAATAGTAACCACACTGCCTAAGATGGAAAGGCTTGATCTCAATCCTTACTCAATCTCCCCATTCCCAACTAGAGCACTTAGAGACCCTCTATTTTCACTATATTGCAGGGTTCTCAGTCTTGGCAACTTTAAGGTAGGTGGACTGCAACCTCCAGCCGCCCCATGGTCACGTGATCAAAATTCAGAGGCTTGGCAACCAGTTCATATTTATGACAGTTGCAGAATCCCAGGGTCATGTGATCAACTTTTGCGACCTTCTGACCAGTAAAATCAATGAGGAACCCAGATTCATTTCACAACCGTGTTATTAACTTAACAACTGCAGTGATTCACTTAACAACTGGGCCAAGAAAGGTTGTAAAATGGGGGGGAAATTCACTTAATAAACTGTCTCGCTTAGTCACAGAAATGTTGGGATCAATTCTGGCATTACGTCAAGGACTACCCATACCCACTTAGGTCCATAAGCCTATTCTTTAAGACGAGAGTCATCACCACAGCACCCAGTGATCCTAAAACAATATCTGCACCAGGGGTGGGTCCTAACTTACCTCACCACCAGTTCGCTGCCTCCTGTGCCACTGTGGGCCCGCGCATGCGCAATAGAAAAAAAATCAAAAAATTCAACAACAACAACAAAAAAGACTGAAAACAAGATGGTGACACATGTGCAGTGCCGGAAACTCGGCTTCTGCACATGCACAGAAGAAGAAGAAAAACCCGAAAAAAATTCAAAAAAAAAAATGTTACCCACACACACAAAAAAAATTTTTTTTCAATATGGTGCTCCCACGGAGCAGAACCAGCTCCGTGACGTTACCAGCGGTCTACTACCTACTCGGTAGAACCGGTCTGAACCGGTAGGAACCCACCTCTGATCTGCACCCCCTGCATTGAAATAATAGTATAAAGATACGGACTGAAATACTGTGGAATATCCAACCCTTGTGAGATTTCAGTATTCCTTTGAGGTTCCATATGTGGGCATTGTCATCACGTGGGAACCCAGAGTTAGTTTGCCAAAATCATTTGGAGGGCTTGCCAAGATGTAAAGGCACTTATAAAAAAAAATGTTGGGGATGAGTATCTTTCGTTGAGGATTTAACTAGAGTCATGTCATCCTTTAGAATCTTAGGGACTAGAATTTTGTCACAGTGGAGAATTGTCAGTGTAGTGCCTCCCTCAAATGTTATTTTTATTCCTTTAAAATTAAAATGAATGGAACTATGTTTCTCAGGATTCTGAGTTTGTGATGTAATCGTTGATAGTGAGTTTTCACTAAATGCTAGAAGAAGAATGCTGTCTCTGCTGTTTGGAAGAAGACTGTGAAATATGTCAAATGCCCTTTGAACATTTCTGTGCTTCCTTTTGTCTGTTCAGCTCTGCTGACTATGTCCGAGGAAGTTAGAAGCAGGTGCAGCTTAAAGCATAGGAAATCGCTCCTCTTGACGGATATTTCAATGGAAAACGTTCCTATGGAGACATATCCCATACACCACAATGAAGCCAGTTGTAGGTCAGTGAAAACCTTTATATTAGAGGATATGGACAGGTCTGTAATATTCTATCTTAATAGAATTGCGTGTTAAACTCAGGCCCCTGTCCCTTGATGCTGTTCTTTGGTGCAAAATGACATTTAAGAAGGGACCTGGAAAGACACTTCAGCCCAGATTTTACTCTCCAGCCTGGGGGGAATTTGTTTGTTTTTGCAAATTACTGAAGGCAGCTTATAATTTATGGCTAAATGATTTATGACACGGGAAACAAAATGGGGAAGGGTGGGAGGCAAAAGACAAAGTTCCTTGCAGCTAAAATTATTCTGGGAAAGAAAGAGCTGTGAAGGACTTGACCTTGGAAGGCTCCAGCATGGTGTTTCACTACCTAGATTCATATACTGACTGTGTTCAGACAATATACTAAACCATAGTTGGTTTAACCAGTTTCTGAGTTTACAGAATATTTTTAACATAACCCAACGGCTATATTTACGTGACATGCTGTGCTGAAATAAATTATGGATGAGAGCCTGGTTCACACAGTAATCTGGCTGGTTCTCATAATATGCTAAACCAGTTAATCTACATGTTTCAATAGAAGAGAATATCTATAGCTTGGGGTTGAATTGTGGTCTTCTTGGTGGTCTCTGAGCCTAGTTGTTTTCTTGCAGACCTTTCATGACCCAACTAGGTAATATCATCAGTTATGCTGATGATTCCACCTAGCTGGGTAATAAAACAGTTGCAAGCAAACACACCAAGAACTCTACAGTCGACATATTGTATAACCCCAGTTGCAGAATCAGAAAGTCTGGATGTTCATATACTGGTAAGATGTAGGTTGACTGGTTTGTGGTTTAGCGATTCATGTGTAAACAGCTGTTGTGCGAAGTTGCGGCTTGTTTGAACAAGCCAGAATCAGACTCGGAGACAGACATAGCCTTTCTTTGTATCTTTCTGAATTCCTCCTCCTTGAAGGTTGGAAGCTTGTCCTGAACAAACCATTCATAACATGACACATCACATTAATTCATAGTTTCACTGAATAAATTTTCTACAAACTGCTTTCAGATTACCTTAAAACAAAGACATGGTTTATTCACTGACATTCATTCATTCATTGTACTAGGCCCCAAATAAACTGCATCATTACTTATCTCCTTCTGAGAGAGCCTAGTAGTACAGACACTAAAGAAGCAGTAGTAGAACCTGGTCATCTGCTGAGGAGCAAGAGAGTAAACGATGTGACATGTGACATGTATACCATCAAGCAAACCATGAAATCCATCATTAGCATCACTTGTGTGATGGCATCATTAAGTCCACAGCATCAATGTATTCGTTCCAGTTATCTCTTGGGAAAATGCTCAGATCCATTGTGGCCTTGAATCATCTGTCTTCCCAGCTTCGGACCAAAGCAAGAGAAAGCCAAAGCACTAGATCAGAGGTGTCAAACTCAAGATCCAGGGGCCGGATCCAGCCCATAGAATACTTAGATTTGGCTTGCAGGGCCGCTCCGGAAACAGCAAAGGACCGGCCTGTGGTGCTTCTGCCAGCAAAAACAAGCTCCTGAACTCAGTTTTTGGCTGCAACAGGCTCCTGCAACTCTCACTGGCAGAAATCGGAGCTCGAGAGCCCGTTTTCACTGGCAGAGCACTTGGTGCCACCACAGGCACCCCCGACAGGAGTGACATCGAGCTGGCCACACCACCCCGGCCCCCCGAGGTCAAACACACCCCTAATGCGGAGATTGACACCCCTGCACTAGATGTAAGGTACTGCACGGGTGCCAACTCAACTTGGTAAAAGGAAGGAAGCTCCCATGTCTTGACTAACGTCTGGCTGTGTGGAGATGGTTTGTTTTTGAAATGACTGGTTTCTTTTTTTTTCTTCTCTTTAGGACACTAAGAGAAAACCAGCCCTGGTCTTCTCCCAAGAACTCTGACAGACATCTCGCTGCTAGTTACCCAACTGTTGGGCAGATCAGTCCCCGCACAAGGAAATCCATGAGCCTGGATATGGGACAGCCTTCTCAAGCCAACACTAAAAAGCTGCTAGGTTGGTTGGGTGTGTCAATCTCCTTTTAACCACAAAGATTTGGGCCAGGCATTAACACGACCAGAGCAGACAAAGGCCTATTTGCAAACTTGCTTTCGACGTTCTCATCAAATATACCTTTTTTGTTTTCTGTACAGGTATTCCTCGACTTACGACCACAATTGGGACCGGAATTCCCGTCGTAAGTTGTTGCGGTCGTAAATCGAGTTGGACCCGATTTTACGACAGTTTTTACGGCAGTTTGGTTAGGTGAATCACCGCGGACGTTAAGTGAATCACATGATCGTTAACAAATCCAGCTTCCCCAATTGGCTTGCTTTTTTTTTTTTTTTTTGCTGGAAACCGGCAAAAAAAGGTCGCAAATCACAGTCACATGACCGCAGGGCGCTGCTGCAACCAGTCATAAGTGCGATCCAGTTGCCAAGCACCCCAAATTGCGATCGAGTGGTTGTGGGATGGTGCAACGGTCATAAGTGCAAATTTAGGACATTAGATCACTTTTTCCAAGGCCATTGTAACATTGAAACGTTGTTAAACGAATGGTTGTAAGTCAAGGACTACCTGTATTAAATAGAGGGGGTGGAAAGTTGATGGAATCTAGAATCATTCTAGATTTATCATTATCTCATACTCCCTGCATTAACCCTTCAGCTCCCCCCCAGGCTGCCACTTCGCAGCCCATGGATGCTGCTGTCGCTGAAGGAAAAGGAAACCCTGCTTCATTTCTTGCTAGTATTCTTTGAACCACAAACTATTATTTCCAATCTCTGTTTATCCAGTTTTGCAAAGTGGATTCCAATAGAAGAGAAAATATGTAGTTCAGGGTTGAACTGTGGAGTCCTTAGTTCTCTCTGTGCTTGGTATCCACTGATGGTGTTACCTACGCAGTTGGGTAATGAAACGTCCGCAAACATACAGCCAAGCTCAGATAAGACCAAGGACTGCACAGGAGTGGCATATAGGAGCAAACAAGTTTAACTGGTTTCATTTTCATAGGTACCCGAAAAAGTTTTGACCACTTAGTGTCGGACACAAAAGCCCCTAAAAGACAAGAAATGGAATCCGGGATCACCACACCTCCAAAAATGAGGAGAGTAGCAGAAAATGATTATGAAATGGGTAAGACTTCAAGCAGAACGGCCTAAGAGATCATTGCTGTTTATATTTAATTAAGTGCCTTATACAATTGTTTATTTTGCTGTCGCTCACCTGGTATGCTAGAATACAATAAAATCTGCCAATACAAACAAATCCACAATATAGCAAAGTTCCCAAGGTTGGAATTAATTTGTGCAGTGGACCATAAACCCCGAATCTGCCCTGTAACAGCAACGGCACCCTCTGAAAAGGTTTTAAGGGTACACTGGAGAATTTCTGCCTCCCGTTTTATGAGAGAGAACCGTGGAGTAGAAATTGTCCGTCGGCTTCTGCCTAAAATCAGAGACCTTTACAGAAGTGTAAAATAGATCTCACTAATTGAAATGCTTAAATGAGAATAAAAACACTTGCATGTTATGTTAGATGTTATCATTGTTTATTCCATTGTTCTATTATCTTATTTCTGTTTGCGTATTTCATCCTTTTTGTTGTTGTAAGCTGCCTAGAGAAGCTCCATGGCAAGAGAGGTGACAAATAAATGTAACAAATAAATAAAAGTGTGAGAAAGACACTTCCAGACAAATGGCCCCTTTGCCAATCTAGGTACGGCAATGACTGTTGGTCTGAGCTACAGAGATGTTCCAAGGTTGAGATAAGATTGGATCTGAATCCTCAGTGGTCTTCCCAGATCTTTCTTTGAAAAGTTCAATGTGTCTCATAGTTATTGAGGGACCCTTACCTAGAACATAAGAGCTGTTGTCTATTCTTGCTATCCCTGATTATAACCCATGGGTTCCTTCCTGCAGAAACGCAAAGGATATCACCCCAACAGCATCCTCATCTCCGTAAAGTATCTGTGTCCGAGTCTAACGTCCTCCTCGATGAGGAAGTCCTCACTGATCCCAAAATCCAAGCTCTGCTGCTGACCGTCCTTGTAAGTATATAATCCAGGTCACATGACGATCCTTCCTGGAAACATTGCTTGAAGAATAACAACTGCAAAGATAGGAGGTCCCTTTCCTAAGGAGACCAGTTCCAAAAGTCTTTGCCTTGGGTACTTATGGAAAGGAAAGTACAAAAATCTTGAGGATCAAAACATGTCAAGATGACATACATATACAATACAGAAAAATGCTCTAGAACAGGGGTGTCAAATTCAAGGATCCGCCCCATGGGATGCTTGGATCTGGTCTGCAGGGCTGCCTTGGAAACAGAGAAGGACTGGCCTATGGCGACTCTGCCAGTGAAAACCGAGCTGCATGCAGCCCTCCAGAGCTCTCTTTTTGCTGGCAGAAGGTTGCAGGAGGCCGTCGCAGCCGAAAATGGAGCTCAGGAGCCCGTTTTCTCTGGCAGAGCGCTTGGGCCACCACAGGTGCCCCTGTTATGAGTGACGTCGAGCTGGCCATGCTCACCCCGGACCCCCGAGGTCAAATACAACCCTCAATGAAATCGAGTTTGACACCCCTGCTCTAGAAAGTGTGCAGAGAAGAGTGACAGGCATGATAAAGGGTCTGGAGACTAAATCATACGATGAATGGTTGAGGGAACTAGATACGTCTAGCCTCTTGAAGAGAAGGATTTGGGGGACATGATTGCCTGTCTTCCAATACTTGAGGGGCTGTCAACATAGAAGAGGGGATTGATCTATTCTTCAAAGCACCAAAGGGCAGGACAAGAATTAACGGGTGGAAGCTTGTTAAAAGAGAGATCCAACCTAGAAGTAAGGAGAAATTTCCTGACAGTGAAAACAATGAATCAATGGAATAGCTTTGGGTGCTCCATCACTGGAAGTTTTCAAAAATAGACTGGACAATTATTTGCCCAGGATGGTATAAGGTCTCTTGCCTTAAAAGGGGTTGGACTAGAAGACCTCAAAATTCTCTTCCAGCTCTATGGTTCTGTGTTTTGTGTCTGTATAATCAAAGCCCCGCCCCTTTCGCTGTCTGCAACTATAGTTGATTTAATCTAACAGCTGATTAGAAATTGCAAGCTGATGTTTCCCATTCCTCCTCTTTCCCTCTCCCACTTCTGTCTTTGGACAGGCAACGTTGGTAAAGTACACAGCAGATGAGTTTGACCAGCGGATCCTGTATGAGTATTTAGCAGAAGCCAGTGTCGTTTTCCCAAAGGTCTTTCCTGTTGTGTAAGTGTTGAGTTTTTCAAAGGAAGCAATTTCCTTGCCAACAAATAATCTGCAAGATGTGATTTTTGAACATCTCCCTGTGTACTCTGGCTCTGGCGGAGTTTGCTTGAAATTGTGCAGGCAGAAAGAAAGAATGTGATGTATATATTTGGTGGGACGTAATTATTAAAGAAGTTCCAGCAAATTTGCTCAAGGTTTAAAACATCGTTTGCGCGATGTCTGAAACAACCTTTAGAACAGCATTTCTCAACTTTTGCCATTTTAAGGGCAAATAGGTGAACTTCAATTCCCAGAATTCCGCAACCCAACATCTGTGGGATCCTCCAAAAACCCACTCAAATTTGTCATGCAATTTCCAAGAACAGTATAGTATAGCTCAGTGATGGTGAACCTTTTAGACACCGAGTGCCCAAACTGTGTGCATGCGTGCATGCCCAAACTGAAAGGGGCACGTTTGTGCACAAATGTGCACATGCGCACGCAAACAGACATGTGCGCACACATGCACAGACATGCGCACATGCGCAGCAGAGACCTGAAGACCAGCTGGCCAGCGGGAGGTGGGGCATCCCAACAACGGCGGTGCAGCAACAGGTAAGATCTTTTTCTTTCGTGAGCTTCTGTTTTGTTGTTTGCAGGGAAAGAGAAGCTCACGAAAGAAACGCCACGAAGATCTAACTTGGGGCGACAGCACGCATGCCAGCATAGAGGGCTCTGCATGCTACCTCTGGCACGCATGCCATAGGTTTGCCATCACGGGTATAGCTGTTGGGATTGTAGATTTTTTTTAAAATAGAGTTTGCTTCTGAGATGAATATGATCATTGTGGGTTTATCTACCTACACCTGCACCCCAGAATTCTGGTGATTGTACTTTGGTATGGTGCTTAAAAGGTTTGATGGAGTTGTCTAAGTAGCACTGGAAATGAAATTCCCTGGCAAGAATAATTGACTTTGACAACCATTTCTATATCAGTACTCATTTCTTCTATATTGTAATAAAAACCTTGATGGATAAACACCCTTGAAAACCCAATTATTTGCTGTGCGGTAAAAACTTGAAGGAGATAACCTGATCACACGTTGCATATATTTTGTTGTCTAGGCACAATTTATTGGACTTCAAGATAAATACTCTCTTAACGCAATGCCAGGATCCAAATTTATTGAATCCCATTCATGGGATTGTTCAGAGTGTGGTTTACCACGAAGAATCTCCACCGCAGTACCAGACGTCTTATCTGCAGAGTATGTATCTTAATAACTCTTTCAAGAACTGTGGGGAGAGAATTCTGCTCAGATATAGATTATATAAATTTTAAGTATTCCCCACAATATATATTCTTTTTAGCATGTAAGCCAGTGTTTCTCAACCTTGGCCACTTTCAAATGTGTAGACTTCAACTCCCAGAATTCTCCAGCCAGCAAAGCTGGTCAGGGAATTCTGGGAGTTGAAGTCCACACATC
>JANHFT010003270.1:430501-442811 GCA_032467955.1 Pseudoxenodon macrops | reverse complement strand
AATAATAATGAATATTTACTGCAAATGTGTCTTGACCTCCGCTGAACCTGCGAGACTGACTCACCGAACCCCTGGGGTTCGATCGAACCCAGGTTAAGAACCACTGGGCTAGAGACATCAAAAAGGAACTTTTAAAAAACTTGTCTCTCTTTGACATACGATAGCTGCATCAAGTGAGTGGTTTGGCTTGCTTCTTCCTTCTGCATTGAAACCGGTCCTGGGACCAGAGTCAGGCCTTCTCCAATGTTCTCCTCTTGAAAAGTATACCAGTCAAACAAAACATGTGTTGAAGGTTTTCCGTATATCTGATTTGTGTAGAAGTAAGAACGATAGCTTGAGTTGGGCAGGGGAAGGACACCAGGAGGGATAGAGAGATGTACACATTATCTCTGTCCAGTAAATGTTTTGTATCTTTCCCCCAATCCTGACGGTTGGTCGCTCATCTTCCCTCTCTCATCTTCTGTCTGTGAAGCATCTCTGCCTTGCTCTAAATCAGCCGTTTTCATCCAACCTTCCTCGCCCAGGTACACATTCTCTTCTCTTTCTCCTCCTTCCCCTCCATCTGTTCCATTCTACTTGCATGAGCTTTTGGAAAACAAAAGGCATTTCTCTTTTGTGGGCAACATGGCTAGTCAAAAGATGGCCTACCCACTTGAAGGGCTTGTCGCAGGGAAGAGGGCGTGCATTTATTCTCCATAGCACCCAAGGGTGGGACACGAAGCAATGGGTGGGATCTCATCAGAGGGATATTCAACCCATAAATAAGGAGGGATTTCCTGTCAGTGAGAACGGCTTGTCTCCTGGAATTGGCTCCTGGAGCTTCATTGCTTTCAAGAAAAGAGTGGACAAACATTTGTGTGGGATGATCAGTGATGTATTAACCATTAAGCAGACTAAGGACGTGCTTAGGGCACCAGGCCCAAAGGGGGCACCACAAAGTTGAGAAAGAAAGAAAAACAATGAAGAATTGTAAAAACATTTTTGATAAAAATTGAATCTTGGGGCACAAGATTTGTCAGTGCTTAGGACACCAGTGAGCCTTAATCCGCCAGTGGGGATGATATAAGGACTCCTACTTTGGTCAAGGGATTGGAGGAGAAGACCTCCAAGGTCCCTTCTGGCCCTATGATTCTATGATACCTTTGACAAAGGGAAATGCAGGACTCCAGTGCCTGAGCCCAATGCTTCTGCTCCCATGGTGAAGAAGAGACAGGGCATGTTCAGGAGCAGCATGGTTGAACTGGGCCTTGAGTGGATATCCAATGGAGATCACTTAACCTCTAGTTCTCTTCCCTTCCAAAAGCCTCCAGGGCATTTCCAATAATTTCTTCAAAAGTTGCCAATTATGATGGAATGTAGTGGATTGGATTCCCAGGAGGGAGAAGCGATGCACGCCAGAGCAATAAGAGGCAGCTCAGTCCTGATACACTGTGTGAGAGAAAGAGGGTGAAGACAGCCCCTCCCTAATAATTCTCAGAGTATATGGCAGTGCTTCAAGTTGGCAAGATTGATGTACGGCCCCAAAACCAAGAAAGACATGTGGTGAGTTCTTTATTGCTCCACATCTATAAATAGAAGCTTACCAGGCTAAGCACTCTACTATCTACATCTACCATGTATATCCTGGGAACTATTACGGAGGAACTGCCTTCACCCCCTTTCCCTCACACAACACATCTGCACTGACCTGCCTCTTATTCCTGTCAAATGCATCACATCAATACAATCCGAACCAAATGTGGTGGAACAAATAAATTATTAAATACACAGGGAGAGAACACAAATTTAGGTGATTTTAACATTACTTAAGTTTACATCAAATTTAGTTTCTTCCCCGGCCTGTTCACTTTTGGGAGTGTTTCCCTGGAGGGCCACATGCAACCTTCACCCCAAAAACGTTGGTGCGCCTCCGTACTATAGATTCAGAGGTCATTCTGGACTGGTGTCTTGGATTTTAGCAAATAATGTCATTGTTTCAGGAAGAGCAGAGTCTTAGAAAAAAATGAAATCCCATCCCATTGAGATCTTAGGATGAGATTTGAAAAAGACAAGGATCCCATTTGAGTCTTGCAGACTGTTTCCCAGAAGGGCCCAACTCAAGGAAACCGTTTCTGGCTGTTATTCTGCAGGGAGTAATATTCAGAGGTAGAACAATAGCAATAAGCAATAACATTCAGATTTGTATACCGTCCCATGCGCACTCTAAGTGGTTTATAGCGTCAGAGTCTTGCTCCCAACAGTCTGGGTCCTGGTGTTACCGACTTCAGAAGGCTGGAGGGCTGAATCAACCTTGAGTCCTGTCAGTATCGAACTCCAGGCTGTGGGCAGAGTCAAATCATTGCAGCCTTTCAGGAGAACAGTAGTGGAGGAAGAGAGGAAGCTGTTCACTCAGGGACGTTATCTGTTCTGAGAGATTTTCACAGAGCCTCAATTCAATAAGAATTGCTTTGTTTCTTAACCCCAATATTTGTTCCCTGTTTCTTTGAGATTTTCAGATTCTCATCGGTAAAAACCTTGCCTCTGGGCAGACTTATTTACATGCAGAAAAGTGGCAACTAACACAATTGCTGCCAAGAATATAGTGGATATATATTTCTTTTTCTGCTGCACCGAGTGATGCCTGGGGAAGCTGGCCAAAGTGTTATAAGAACTGTTTGTCCTTGCACAGTTCTGCAAGGACTCCGTGCTACATTTTGACAACTCAATCTCCCCTTTATTCCTTTACTTGTCCATATTCGGGACAGGACGTTCGTCTGGAGTTGATGTTACAGAGTCAACAGTCAATCTTGCTTTCATTTCTAAGAAAGACTGGTCCTGCTCTGCTAATTCTATTTAGAGTCCTTTGTGCATGTTAATCTCTCTACTTTGGGGATTGGAGCGAGGCAAGATGGAAGTGTAGTGAATTCTGGAGCTCTGCTGTTGTTGAGTCACAACTGCATCCCCAGTCCTTGTCTTTTTAAGAAAGTTGGGTTAATAGGAAAAGTTAGCATGAAGCACGTTGCTTCAGCAGTGGTGGAAGTCCATGTGAAGCTTCAGCAGTGGCGGAAGTCCATCTGTGAAGCTTCGGCAGTGGTGGAGGTCCATCTGAGAAGTTACTGTTTGAATCAGTCTGGAACCTGTCTCTTTGGTGAAGTTCTTGGTACTCTCAGAGCTTGATTGTTTGTTTGTAGACATTTTTTTTAAAGTACTAACTCTATTTTTATTGTAAGATAACACTAACAGAATCTTGCAAGATTGAAAGAATTTCTTCTTTCTTTTTTCTCTCTGGAAAGCTAGAGAGAATGTCTCTTCTGAAATGTTTCCCATCCTCCCTCCCTCCTTCTGTGGACACAGATATCTTTTATATTTTGTTTTTAGACATTTCATTACCCAACTAGGTAGCATCAGTGGTGGGATTCAGACAGTTCGGACCGGTTTGTGCGTACTGGTAGCTCCGATAATCAGCTGTGAGTGAACCGGTACACTCTGACGATCCGCTGGGCCCGCCCGCCCCTGCGCTAAACTGACCTTTATTTCGTTTCTTTGAAACCCGGCTGAGCAGCGCGGCTGAGTGGATCGCTGCGCCTCAGCTGTTTTATTTACTTCAAAGTGCGCACGAAGCGAACCAGTTGTTACAACTGGTGAATCCCACCACTGGGTAGCATCCTCAGGGCACTGTTGGGGAGTGAAACATCCGCAAACATAGGTCCAAAAGACCAAACATAAGTCTCACCTTTAGTCACTGTACATCTCTCCCACCCTGCATTTCTCAAATCACCTTCAAGAACCGACTTTCCAAACTCAATCCCCAAGTTTGAAAATGATTATAGCAGGTAATTCCAACTCTAGGATGGGACTGAACAATAAGTTTCTTCTTTTTAAGCACTAGCAAACCTCATTCTTCCTCCTTGCTAAACCACCCATCTTTGTTAAGACAACATACTTAACTTACAACCGTTCATTTAGTAACTGGTCAGTTACAACAGCACTGAAAAAGGTGAACTACGACCATTTTTCACACAGCATCCCCAGGGTCATGTGATCAAAATTCAGACACTTGTCAACAGGCTCATATTTATGACGGTTGCAATGTCCTGGGATCATGTGATCAGCTTCTGATAAGCAGAGTCAATGAGGAAGGCAGATTCACTTAACAACCGTGGCAAGGAAGATTGTAAAATGGGGCAAAACTCACTTAACAACAGTCTTGAATAGCAACAGAAATGTTGGGCTCAGTCAGGATTCTAAATCAAGGATTAGCCATATTAGCCCTGGAGATTGAAGATATTTGCTTCTGGCTGTGATATTCAGGTTACAGACAAATACTAAATGGCTCTTCCCTAGGGACATTCTCCTATCTGCTCCAAATCATTTTTAAATAGACCATATTTGGATGGTCCCCAGTTTTAAAATGACAGAAGAAAGAAGGAAATAATTCTGGTTTTTCCTCCCATATCTGCATACATGTTGTCTTAATCCCTTAGTTGACTTTAAAAAAAATTATGCTCCCAAAAGCTGTCAGTACTTTATTCTTCCTTCTTTAGAGAATACTTAAGTCCTTTGAACTATTTCTATAATTTTCTCCCCCTGAATGTTAACTTACATCTTCTTGTAGGAGTATTCATACTTCTCTTTCCATCATCCTTTTTCTTATTTCCTGACCCATTTCTCTCTCTCCTTCCAAACCTTTTCTTATCCCCTCACATGAATTTGACTTAACACAGGGGTGTCCCACCTTGGTGACTTTGGCTGGTTGGGGAATTCTGGGGGTACCGTAGTTGTCTACAAATCTTAAAAGTTCCAAGTGGGATGCCCCTGATTTAAAATCTCAGATATACTGTCAGAAAGAGATGCAAGTTACATATCTTTTAGGTAAGATTCAGTTCACACCCTTAATTTATACTGAAAAAGTTGGGGGGACAGAGAAGTGGGGTGTTAGCTGGAACACAGGCAAAGTGCAGTCCAAAAATGGAGGAGTCACGACCTCTTGTCGAATCACAAACTGGGCTGGAACTAGATGATCCCTCTTTTTAAAAAAAAAATGAAATACTTTTTGGGTAGGTAGGTTTTGAGTCAGCATTTCAATCCTTAGCCCTCATCTCACCCCACAAAACTTCAGGCCTGCATTTTGTATTCTGTGACTTCCCTTCTAGTAACTGTTAACCTAACAGATATCTATGGAGATACTGTAAATCATCCAAGCCATGGCAGTCCCAAAAGATGTTTTTCCAAAAAGGCAATTGGACTTTGTGGGTTGTTGTTGTTTTCCCTTGAAAATGTTTCTGAAGTTTTTGCAGGGTACGCATTTCACCTGCTTCTCTCCATCTTAGAGGATAGGGTAGACTTGAAGCTCAAGAAGCAGCCAGATTGCCTCTTAACTGCTCCACTCCCAGTGCCTGATCTTGCAAGCCAATCTGGGTGCTTATTTGTCCATATATATCTAAATTTAGGGGACACGGTGGCTCTTCGGCTTTGAAACGGAGATGAGCACCACCCCCTAAACGACTAGCATGCATGTGCGGTGGGGGACCTTTACCTCTTATCTAAATTTAAAAGTTATGCAGTCCATTTCCTTGGAACTGGGTGGTATCAGTAGCCTGAGCTACCTATGTTTGGTAGCCAGCAGGATGTTGAGGTTGGACCCCAAGAATGTGGGGATCTGCTGCCTTCCACTTCAATTCAGTTCCATATGCACTTCTATGCACTCCTTCCTTCCTTCCTTCCTCCCTCCCTCCCTTCTTCCCTCCTTTTGAAATACCCCTGATGCAGCCAGTTACCTTATTTTATTATTTGTATAAGCAACCGCCAAAGGTTTATGCAAATTTATGCCTTTCTTTCTTGATACATTTCTGTTTTTTTTTCAAGGAATCGACAAGGAGAACGTGGAACTTTCTCCAACGGCCGCCCACGCCAACAGCGGAAGGACTCGCCATGGCTCAGCTAGCCAAGTGCAGAAGCAGCGGAGCACCGGCAGTTTCAAGCGCCACAATGTTAAGAAGATGGTGTGAATCTTTTTCTTTTTTTTAAAGAAACAAAAAAAACTGACTTATTCCCTCTGGCCCCATTTCCCCAAAACAATCATGCCGCACTTAAATTTGATCCTCCCACCTCTTCACCCTTGTCCGACATGGTGCCAGGCAATTAACTTTTGAAACAGTTCTTGTACATTTATTTTGGATTTTCACTTCGATTTCATACAGCTGCCTTTTTTTTTTTTTAAGACTTGCTCCTCCTCTGATCATTTTCAAACCAGAGATTTCAAAGCTGACGAGTGGGACTACGTGAGGAACTGGGGGAAAAAAAGAAAAGAATCATAGGTAGAAGTGATGATACTTGTATCCGAAGACACAGAAATCATGGTCATCTTATACTTCGGATAGCTTCAATTTTTTTGTTTTTGTAAGTTGAGGGATTATTTTGATTTGGGGGGGGTATCTTTTTTACAGCTTATTTTGTGTCTACTTTTTTTTTTAAAGTGTTAATATTCAATCTTGTTTGCACACTAGTGAGATTTTTTTTTTGGGCCAATAAACGTGCATAGCGTAGTGTCCTCTTTAGCTGTGGACTTCCTTTTGCTGGTCCCCTGAGCCCAGTTCTGAATGTTGTAAGTTGTGAGGGGAACACAGTTTAGGTTGTCAAGATACTCCTTTATTTTAATCGTCTAGACCAGTGTTTCCTAACCGTGGCAATTTCCAGGTGTGTGGACTTCAACACCCAGAATTCTCTTCAATGGCCACGCTAGCTGTGGAATTCTGGGAGTTGAAGTCCACTGCCTCAGAAATCGCCATGGTTGAGAAATACTGATCTAGATATTTGAGGAGATGGTGTATCCCTTGATGCTTCCAAAAATAGCACCTTGTGCAAGATTGAACAAACTCTTCGAGTTTTGTTAAACTTTCTACCACTTTATTTTTTAGATTCGCTAGACAAACTGTGCATGGATTACCTCATACACACACTCATACACACATATACATCCCTCTGTCTGACCTAAATTATGGTAAGTGCTTTTATAGAACATTTTTTGATTGCTTCACAGTAAAGTAGAAGTAATAAACGGAGAAAAATCATTGACCCATGACCACCCCATGAATTTTATGGCCAAAGGGATGTGGAATATCCTGGATTTGCTGTTTTCTCTGATATTTTGGCAGTTGCTTTCCACCAAGGTTTGAGAAGTCTCAGCCGACAAAACAACAAGACAAACCAGCCTTGCCATGCCAACTTTGTCCAAAATGGCTCCATCTGTCTGAATTTAGAAAGCCATCCCCTCTTGATTTTAAACAGGGAAGAAAAAACAGAAATGAATTAACTGTTGAAAGTTATTCTCATCCACACCTCCACAAATAACCAAACTACCCCTAAGGCCCCTATAATGAACTTTCAATGCGATTTTCAGTAAGTGAAATTCCACAGCTAAATCTTTCAGAGATGGTACAATGAAGGTCCAGTTTTATTACTATCAGGTAGCATGTTATATTAGCCACTCATTCAAAGCATAGTTGTGTTTTTGTACATATAAAAATAATTGCTTTTATGGTATCCGTACGGAGAAGAACCGTTTAATCTTGTTGCGTCAGGGGAGGCGGGCTGCAAATACAGTGTCGGATGCCAACTGTCTGCCAAACCAAGAAAAGTCACGAAGTTGATTGGGAAAGAGAGGATTCCCTTGGTCCATTGGATCTGTAGCCGAATTAATTGAAGCACGAGTGGAAAAGATGGAAGAAGAGGAAGCTCCTTCAGGCTTTGAGTGAAGAGTTCTGTATTCCGAGGAGGCCCAGCATTGTCCCAAGACTCAGGTTCTTTCCTGGTCTCTTTGTGATGTATGTTGTTGTGCCAAATCCGATGTTTTGGAGAAATTATAACTATTCTGCCAAAATTGCTCCATGTGCCACACAGATGACACAACCACATGCCAAAATCAGTGGTGTGGAAAGGTGGAAGCCAAGTGGATTATCACTGAGTGCCAACAAACGTCGGTGAGTTGGGGAAATTTCCCTGGCAGTCGAGGAAGGCTCTTCAAAATGGGCCCCAAATCTTTTTGACTTCTGTCTGGTTACCTGCATCCGTTCCGTCACCTGAACCACACCTGGAGAGGTGGCTTCATCTTTTCTAGATGTAGGAGGGCTGCTGCTCCTAAAATTTCCAGCCACTGGGATGTTTGATCTTACCTGGAAACTACTCTGTTTCCCTGAAAATAAGACTTCCCCAGATAATAAGCCCAATCAGGCTTTTAAGCGTATGCGCTAAAATAAGCCGTCCCCCAAAAATAAGCTGTCCCCAAAACAGCAGCAGCCATGAGGTGACCACGCTCGCTGCCTCCTGCACCTCAAAAATAATACCTCCCCGAAAATAAGGCCAAGCGCTTATTTCAGGGGTCAAAAGAAAATAAGACGTCTTATTTTCAGGGAAACACAGTAGGAAACCAGATTGTACTTGTATCAATCAATTAAAGGAGGCCAAAGTGTTCCACCTGTAGAATGAGACATGCTGGTGGTATTGGTTAGGGGTTTTGAGAGATGTAGTCCAATATCTTTAGAGCAGAGGTCTCCAAACCTGGCAACTTTTGTGGACTTCCAGAATTCTTTAGCTAGCCAATGCTGGCTGAGGAATTCTGGGAGTTGGAAGTCCACAAGTGTTAAAATTGCCAGGTTTGGAAATCCCTGCACTAAAAGCTGCCCAAAGCTGGTAACAGCCTCTAGGCTACTTGTTGACATTGGGAGTAGTAAATGTCCTGCTCCAGAAGGACTTGAGAAGAAGCTCTCTGCTTTGTGTCCTCCTCCTTTGCTAATGCAAAAATAAGAGTCTCCAGCCAAGTTAGCTTTTTCAAGTTGCTGAAACTGGTTGCCTTCGCCCAAGGAACTTTTAAGAGGCATAGATTCAAGACTAGGTGTAAGAACATTTTTAAATTCCTTTTTTAGAATTAGTTTTGTTGCAGCATCTTTGCAGTCCGCTGTGCCTGACCACAGCTGGGAAGTTTCCCACTTGCCTTTCCTGGTTATTAGGGGACCTTCTGAAGTCCTTGGTGGGCTCAGCTTTACAAAGGAAAGGGGGCGGTAGAGGGGCTACCCAGATGGGCTACCCATGTCATGTAGCCAAGTCTCCCCTTATTAGAAACCATCAGGATAGGTTCACACATCAAAGCTGAGCTGAATTAAGGCAGGACAGTTTGTGGTTCAGACACCCAGCCATGTTGGGTGAGCTTGGACAACGCTTTAAAGCAGGCCTGTCCAACTTTGGCAACTTTTTAAGACTTGTGGACTTCAGTTGCTGGCTGGGGAATTCCGGGAGTTGCAGCCCACAAGTCTTTTAAAGTTGCTGAGGTTGGACACCCCTGCTTTAAACTACAGGTAGTCCTCACTGTATGACCACAATTTAGCCCAACATTTCTGTTAAGTGAGACACTTGTTAAGTGTTACGTTTTGTCCATTTTTACGACCTTTCTTGCCACTGTTGTTAAGTGAATTACTACAGTAACCAGTTTAGCGACTGTAACCTGGTTGTTAAGTGAATCTGGCTTTCCCATTGATTTTGCTTGTGAGGTGATCACATAACCTTGTGACATAGCAGTGGTCATAACTATGAACCAGTTGCCAAACGTTTGAATTTTGATCACAAGGATGATGGGGATGCTACAAAGGTCATAACTGTGAAAATCGGTCGTAAGTCACATTTTTCAGTGCCATTGTAATTTTGAACGGTCACTAAACAAACTGTTGTAAGTCGAGGACTACCTGTATACCTATTGGTTTGAGCCTGTTATGGAAACACAGCCACCATGTTTTCTTAATTTGGGTGTAGGCTTGAACGTGGTTGTATGAAGACAGTCCAAAGTGTGACCTGTTTCAGCCTGAGCGTTTCTCTGGGCCAAGGCAGAGAAATTCGGGTCCCAGTCTCTCTCTTCCTTCCCAAAATGCTGCAAGGCTTTTGGATGTGGTAAAGGTAACCCAGGTTATGATAAAATGTATGATCCTCCCCAGTTTTTCAGGCCTGCAAAATAGTGCAGATTTGAAATAAGACTGATAGAAAAATTGTGCCTAAGACAGCTTGGACTACTCAAAAACTTGAGGGGCCCTGAGATCACAATTGACAGTTTAATGAGATGTCAATCTAAATTAGTCTCAGCAACATGTGCAATAGTGCAATGGTTGTGGCCTAGAGGTGGAGCTGTTGCCTCACAGTCAGAAGGTTGTGAGTTCGATCCTAGATAGAGGCAGATATAAGGGTCTCCTGCTAGGGCAGGGGGTTGGACTAGATGACCTGCAAGGTCCCTTCCAATTCTGTTAATCTGTTAACATCCCTACATTGCCCTCTCAATCAGCCTAGAAATGCTTGTTCCTTCCACCAGAGGGCAGACGTGGTGCACCCTCCTATTTTAAAACAACCCCTTCTGGCTAAGTTGCTCAGTGCCTTAACTGTTGCTTCCTTTCATTTTGGGAGGGGGAGCGCCCTCTCCTCTGTCCCCCCCAGATGAGGCTCTTCTCCCCCCCCCATTTTTTCTTGTCTTCCCCCCTCTTGGTATGAGCCACACCGGACAGTGGATCCTCAAATGCCCCCTTGCTTTAAAACAGGTGCCAATCTTGATAACCATAAGACCTGTGAACTTCAACTCCCAAAATTCCTCAGCCAGCTGCTCTGATTGAGGAATTCTGGGAGTTGAGGTCCACAGATCTTAAAAAGTTGCCAAAAGTTGGACATGCCTGCTTTAAAAGTTTCCTTTTCCTTTTTTTTTTAAGTTGGAGGAGGCATTGGGGGGCGGGGGGGGCCTTGGAGCCGAGATACTTCAGCCAATCAAAGTTGTCTCCAAAAATATGACGACAAGCATAGGAGAGGGGGAAAGTGTGTGTCTTTTTTGCGGAGTGGGTGGCTGCCTGGTGAGTATCCATGTGCCTTCTCTTCTTAAAGGATAGATCCATGAAACAAAGTGTTCCTGCATAACTTGCACGTGGAGAGTAGAGTGATTTCCTGTCTGTGCAAAGCCCAGTGTGAATTTGCACTTCTCAACCAGCATGTCTCAACTTCTGGTTATCAGCAGGTGTTGGCAGAGGGCTAGAAACTTGACTGTATTACAACTGACCAATCCCAGTGGGATTTCAGTGTCATGAAAACCTAGTTTTCTCCTGCAGTGTAGAACTGTCAGAACTTCAAAGGGGGGGGGGAGAAGTTAAATTTTGACACTCCTTGTTAAAGCATCGTTTCCAAGTGTGCTGTTGAAGTACTGTAAATATTTAGCAGGTTTGCGGGTTTTTTAAATTGTTTTTCTGCCATCTTTTCCTTGACTTTGAATTTCAAACATGATGCAATTTTTTTTTGAACGTGTGCCTGTGTGCATAAAAAGTTCCTTTAAAACCATCTGTGCTTTCCACTCGGATGTGCATCCTTTTCTTTTCCATAAGCAGGGAACATTTGAAACCCCATGTGCTACAGGATGGGATATTTGAGGATACGGCTGGTGCTCTTCCCTTGATCTGTTTGTGGGGGGTTAGAGAGATTCTCTCCCTACCACACCCCAACATCGTTTCTGCTTTAATTTTGCCTTCCCCCATGAAGCACGTCTTAAATGTTATGCAACAGACTTTAACAGAACTCACTTTTTTGCATTTGCCACATCCTTTTTTTAATGCCGTATATTCACCCTGTAAATATTTTTGTGTAAAATTTGACAGAAAAAAAAGTATATTTACTATACTGTAAATACATGTGACAATATATTGTATTATTTTGCTTTTTGTAAAGCAGTTAGTTGCTGTACATGTATAACATAACAAGATTTGATGATCTTTTAGTGTTTAGTAACGGTTAATGTACGACCTCCTTCTTTCCCACTGTTGCGTTCTGTCATTTAAAGGAAGCAATGCTGTGTACTATAAACTTAACACCATGTATTATAAACCTTACTACTTCCCATTCCAAGACTCTGTTTTGAAAACTGGATTTCTTTCCCCCTCCCTGTCTCTACAATCCTGTACTCCTGGTAAGGCAATGTATGTGTAAGCTCTGCAGATTGGAAGATTAATGATTGGGTGACTGGAAGAATGGGTATCCCTGCATACATTTGGATAGACACAGATCATATAGAGACCATGTTCTCTAATCAGTGTCCTTCCCATCACATGCATAGTACCTACACGCACTTCATGCATATGCTTCATTTTTTTTTAAATTATATTTTATTTATATCCCACCTTTATTGTGGCACGGTGGTTAGAGTGCAGTACTGCAGGCTAGTTCTGCTGATCACCACCTGCCAACAGTTTGGCAGTTCGAATCTCACCAGGCTCAAGGTTGGCTCAGCCTTCCATCCTTCCGAGGTGGGTAAAATGAGGACCCA